>CAWKYE010000033.1:0-87137 GCA_963853835.1 Calendula officinalis | reverse complement strand
AGGGTCAAGGCTCAAAAGTCAAGGCTCAAGGCACAACACTTAAGGGTAAGGGGTTAAGGCTCATGTCTCAAGGCTCAAGGCTCAAGGCTCAAGGCTCAAGGCTCAAGGCTCAAGGCTCAAGGCTCGAGGCTCAAGGCTCAAGGCTCAATGCTCAAGGCTCAAGGCTCAAGGCTCAAGGCTCAAGGCTCAAGGCTCAAGGCTCAAGGCTCAGGGCTTAAAGCTGAAGGCTCAAGGTTCAAGGTTCATGGAAAAAGGCTCAAGGCTCAAGGCTCAAAGCTCAAGGCTCAAGGCTCAAGGCTCCAGGCTTAGGGCTCAAGGCTTAAGGCTTAAGGCTTAAGGCTCAAGGTTCAAGGTTCGTGGAAAAAGGCTCAAGGCTCAAGGCTCAAGTCACGGCTCAAGGATCAAGGCTCAAAAGTCAAGGCTCAAGGCACAACACTCAAGGGTCAAGGGTCAAGGGTCAAGGCTCATGTCTCAAGGCACAAGGCTCAAGGCACAAGGCTCAAGGCTCAAGGCTCAAGCCTCAAGGCTCAAGGCTCAAGGCTAAAGGGTCAAAGGTCAATGCTCGAGGCTCGAGGTTCGAGGTTCGTGGTTCCAGGCTCCAGGCTCAGGGCTCAAGGCTCAGGGCTCAAGGCTCAAGGCTCAAGGCTCAAGACTCAAGGCTCCTCAAGGCTCAAGGCTCAGGGCTCGAGGCTCAAGGCTCCAGGGATCAAGGCTCAAGGCTCCAGGGGTCAAGGCTCAAGGCTCAAGGCTCAAGGCTCCAGGCTCCAAGCTCAAGGCTCAAGGATCAACATTCAAGGCTTAAGGCTCAAGGGTCACGGCTCAAGTGTCAGAGTCAAAAGTCAAGGCTCAAGTCACGGCTCACGGGTCAAGGCTCAAAAGTCAAGGCTCAACACTCAAGGGTCAAGGCTCAAGTCTCAAGGCTCAAGGCTCAAGGCTCGAGGCTCGAGGCTCCAGCCTCAAGCCTCAAGGCTCGAGGCATAAAGCTCAAGGCTCAAGGCTCTAGGCTCAAGCCTCAAGGCTCAAGGCACAGGGCTCCAGGCTCAAGGCTGAAGGCTCAAGGCTCAAGTCTCGAGGCTCAAGGCTCAAGGCTCAAGGCTCGAGGCTCAAGGTTCAAGGCTCCAGGATCAAGGATCAAGGCTCAAGCCACGGCTCAAGGGTCAGGACTCAAGGCAAAAGGCTTAAGGCTCAAGGCTCAAGGCTCAAGGCTCAAGGCTCAAGGCTCAAGGCTCAAGGCTCAAGGCTCAAGGCTTATGGTTCAAGGTTCAAGGAAAAAGGCTCAAGGCTCAAGGCTCAAGGCTAAATGGTCAAGGGTCTAGGGTCAAGGCTCGAGGCTCGAGGCTCAAGGCTCAAGGATCAAGGCTCAAGGCTTAAGCGTCAAGGCTCCTCAAGGCTCAAGGCTCAGGGCTCGAGGCTCAGGGCTCCAGGGCTCGAGGCTCAAGCCTCCAGGGTCAAGGGTCAAGGGTCAAGGGTCAAGGGTCAAGGCTCAAGGCTCAATGCTCAAGGCTCAAGGCTCAAGGCTCAAGGCTCAAGGCTCAAGGCTCAAGGCTCAAGGCTCAAGGTTCAAGGTTCAAGGCTCAAGACTTAAGGCTCCAGGTTCAAGGCAAAAGGAAAAAGGATCAAGGTTCAAGGCTCAAGGCTTAAGGTTCAAGGCTCAAGGCTCAAGGATCAAGGATCAAGGCTCAAGGTTCATGGAAAAAAGGTCAAGGCATAACACTCAAGGGTAGAGGGTCAACGTTCAAGGGTCAAGGGTCAAGGCTCAAGGCTCAAGGCTCAAGGCTCAAGGCTCAAGTCACGGCTCAAGGGTCAAGGCTCAAAAGTCAAGGCTCGAGGCTCAACACTCAAGGGTCAAGGGTCAAGGGTCAAGGCTCATGTCTCAAGGCTCAAGGCTCAAGGCTCAAGGCTCAAGGCTCAAGGATCAAGGATCAAGGATCAAGGATCAAGGATCAAGGCTCAAGGCTCAAGGCTCAAGGCTCAAGGCTCAAGGCTCAAGGCTCGAGGCTCGAGGCTCGAGGCTCCGGGATCAAGGCTCAAGGCTCAAGGGTCAAGGCTTAATGCTCAAGGCTCAAGGCTCAAGGCTCAAGGCTCATGGTTCAAGGCTCCATGCTCAAGGCTCAAGGCTCAAGGCTCAAGGCTCAAGGCTCAAAGATCAAGGCTCAAGACTCAAGGCTCCTCAAGGCTCAAGTGTCAGGGCTCGTGGCTCAAGGCTCCAGGGTCAAGGCTCAAGGCTCAAGGCTCAAGGCTCAAGGCTCAAGGCTCGAGGCTCGAGGCTCGAGGCTCGAGGATCGAGGCTCGAGGCTCAAGGCTCAAGGCTCAAGTCACGGCTCAAGGGTCAAGGGTCAAGGGTTAAGGCTCATGTCTCAAGGCTCAAGGCTCAAGGCTCAAAGCTCTAGGCTCAAGGCTCAAGGTTCAAGGAAAAAAGGCTCAAGGCTCAAGGCTCAAGGCAAAAGGATCAAGGCTAAAAGGTCAAGGGTCAAGGCTCCAGGCTCGAGGCTCGAGGCTCAAGGCTCAAGGCTCAAGGCTCAAGGCTCAAGGCTCAAGGCTGAAAGCTCAAGGCTCAAGGCTCAAGGCTCAAAGCTCAAGGCTCAAGGCTCAACGCTCAAGGCTCAAGGCTCAAGGCTCAAGGCTCAAGGCTCAAGGTTCAAGGAAAAAGGCTCAAGGCTCAAGGCTCAAGGCTCAAGGCTCAAGGCTAAAGGGTCAAGGGTCAAGGCTCCAGGCGCGAGGCTCGAGGCTCAAGGCTCGAGGCTCGGGTGTCTTCGAGGGTATGATGTTCTCACCTTCTTCTTTGTTGCACGATTTGGGTTTAGAGATTCGGTCATTGGTGGATCTTGGTGGTTGAAGTAAATTTTTAAATAAACGTTTCCGCTGCGTTTTCGAACCCACCAAAATCCAACAAATAAACCCTAGATTAACATACTCTCCTCCTCTATCAGATCGAAGTATCTTGATTGACTTGCCTAATTGGTTCTCAACTTTATTTTGGAATGTCTTGAACACCTCAATGGTTTCTGACTTATGTTTAACCAAGTAAACATATTCATACCTACTGTAGTCATCTATAAAGGTTACGCAATATCTACAATTATTCCTTGTAAGGTGTTTAAATGGACCACACACATCAGTGTGTATGATGTCTAATAAACCCTTAGCCCTCTCACTAACACCGGTGAAGAGAGCTTTAGTCATCTTTCCCAATAAGCAAGATTCGCATACATCATTTGAACTATGTTCAAACGATACCAAGTACCCAATTTCTTGAAGATTGGAGATGCGAGTCTTGTTAACATGGCCAAGTCGACTATGCCATAAGGATAATTTATCCAAAGTATATTTGGATATCGAACCAATTTGCATGATTGTCTTTTATTACTAACATGTGCATCTATCTCATATATGCAATTAACCGGTAATGCTTTAAAATAGCAATCACCATTCTTATAACAAGAAATTGTGCCATCGCTATTGAAAGCAAACTTAAAACCCTCAGCATATAAAGCAAAATATGAAATAATATTTCTTGCCACAAGTGGCGAATATCGTACATCTTTTAACAAAATAGAGAAACTAGATCTGAAGGGCAATAACACAATTCCTTTGGTTTCAACTGGGACAACTTCTCTATTTCCCATGATGAGATCTTGTTCTCCAACCATCAACCTCTCACTTTCCCATAGCACCTGCATTGTATTACAAATATGAGTGCTACAACCGGTATCTAAAACCCAGTTTTGCGAAGTAGAGGTTTGGTACAATTCAATCAAGTACATCTTTTGTTTTGAAGTAGCTCCAACTCCTTTAGCTTTTAGCTTGTTGAGTTCCTCAAGGTATGTTGGGCAGCTACGGCGAAAATGCCCCCTTTCCCGCAATAGAAGTAGTCTGCATCTTCCGGTGTCATGGCTTGAGGAATTTTTCCTCTAGCCATCTTTGCCGAAGTGGGCTTAGGCTTGGGCGCACCAACCTTTCCTTTACCCTTACCTTGAGTGGTAGGGGTGGACTTCTTCTTCTTGGAGACTTTTCCTTCCCGAATTCCAAGGACGTGATGTGTTGGGTTGGGCTTTCTTTTGGTCATGGTAGACAGAGCGGTCTTCAACAAACCATGAAGCTCCATGATGGACTTGTCCATCCCATGCATATGATATTTCATTACAAACTGTTCATATGATGTAGGAAGTGACCTAAGGATAAAATCCACGGCCAATTCCTTCCCAATGGAGAATCCTAACTTCTCCAAGCGTTCCACGTTAGCTTTCATACGCAACATGTGAGCGCTCACATCCCCGCCTTCGAGGAGTTTACAATCAAGCACGTTCTTGAGACACTTGTACCGCTCTAGCTTTGCTTGTTGTTGGAACATGTCCCACAGTTATACAATAAGCTCGTAAGCGTACAAATGATCCATTTGCTTTTGAAGATCAGGAGTCATTTTGCTCAACATTAGACATGAAATGTCCTCAATTTCTTTCATGAGACGTTCATGTGCATCACGTGTTGCTTTAATTTCATCCTCCCCTGGTGCATCGGGAAGAGGCCCTTCAATAAAGTGCATCTTTCCTTCATGGCGGAGAACAAGTTTTAGTTGTCTCTCCCAATCAAGGAAATTTGCACCATTGAGTTTCTCCTTTTCAAGGAAAACTCTTAAAGAAACATTGGTGGTGGTGGTGTGGTTTGAAGATGCCATCTATTAAAATAACAACGTAGTTTTTGTTTGTTTGATGGGTCCTTGTTTAATATATTACCCAAAACATTTTATATTTAACAAGGGCTAAGAATCCATATTTCACAATACATTATGAAGGGTATGCCGCGGATCATAATGTAAATCTATTTCTTGCGGTATCCTTTGTACCGCTTCATAGTCGACACTATAACCTCTTAGCTTCTTCCGTGATCGCTTGACAACCATTGTGTCAATTGACATGTTTGATCCCTACACGCACTAACCTCAAACCAAATTTTAAATGACTCGGTTTCGCTCGACAATCATTTAAAACCTAATTTGAAGTTTGTAAATCGACCATCTAGATCCACGATAAGTCCATTACCAAATTGGCTCGGTTTCACTCGACAACCAACTTAAATAAGGAGCTTATGCTCACCTCCATCTTCCTTTACAAGACATGGCTCGGTTTCGCTCGGCAACCGACCTTGCTCCACAAGATTTAAGTGGTGACATTCCAATGGATAGTGCAAGATTTACATTTTGTGAGAAATCATATAAATCATCCAACATGATACGCGCTGAAACATTTTAATTATAACAGTTCGGCTAATGCACGACGACCAACTATAACAAAGTGAGTCACACTCACCTTCCACACTGTCAATTCAAAGATCGGCCCGGCTAATGCACGACAACCGACTTTTTTTAGCAAGATTTGGGTGGCGTCATCATATAGACAATAAAATTGACATTCTCTAAAAAATGGATTTTTGTTTCTATTAAATATTGATTAATTACTTTTGTGACAAAAACATTTTTCACCTTTTAACTAATCTATAGCGAGTGATTTAATTAAACCATTTTTAATTTATTTATTTACCATTGCGAAAATCTAACAACCAAGTAAATAAATAATCATCACACGCATTCAACATAAAACTGGTAACCATGCCCAAATCCTATCAATTTTTCCGGTGAGCCAACCGGGGAGAAACTCGGTCAACTATGGACAAACACTGACCTTCCATGTGAGCTCCCACTAAATCCGCCGTCTCCATTATACTTCATCGAATCCATGGTTGCCTAGACATCACTTCATGATTCCATTTGGTTGTATTTTGACCTACATTTTACAAGTACTTAGAAAATATAGAAATGGCTAACAAGCCACAAAATCCTGCTAACTAGTACACATACAAATGAAAATCAATGGCATGAAAGCCATAATTAATAAATATTACATACCAAAATTAATAAATTATTAATTACAAACCACTGTGACAAAGTCACCAAATGAATAACAACAAAACACAAGGCACAAGGTCAAGGACATGAAGCTTACCAATCTATTAGCTACTACATACATGAAAGCTAAAATGGTGTGACAACAACCATTGAAAAATATTTTGACAAAGATTCGAAATCAAACACTCAAGGCACAATGAATCTTTGTATGTAATAAGTTACACACATAACACAAATATATGCATGCATGCATTTCATGCCAAAACCATGACATACATATAAGTGTGTGAGTCAAAATATTAAAGGTTTAGCAAGGCTAAAACTCGAAATCTAAACTTTTGCAAAAAACGATCCTCAAATCGTTTTTCAAGCCCGAAATGTGCAAGATTCGTTTATAGTAGGCTCTGGTACCACTGTTGGATTATGGTGGGTTCAAAACGCAGTGGAAACATATATTTAAAATTAAATTTAACCACCAAAATCCACCAAGGACCGAATCTCTAAACCCGAATCATGCAACAAAGAGAAGAGAGAACATCATACCCTTGAAGACACCCGCAAGAATGATGATGATGATGAGTGGATGATGGTCACGAGTTAGTTCCCCTCTACCGTTTATCCACACTGAGTTACCGTTCCTTTCAAGTTGCTAGGCCGACACCGAAAAGCTCAAGGTCTTCTTAGTTTTCAGTGAACTAACACTTGAATATTTAGAGAGAGTTTTGTGAAAGCCTTGAGATTATTTTTTGCCATGAAGATGATGATATAAGGCCACCAAAAAACGTGCACAAGGAAGTGCAAGGAGTAATCATCATCTCTACATGTATTGGACCACAAAATGGTCCAATAGAAAAGAAGCACTAGCTTGTGGAAGAGTAATCATTAAGTCTCCATGCATTGGACCATTAAAATGGTCCAATCACATCTTTAATGAAGTCTCCCATTTATTAATTAAGAGTCTCCCATATTAAACATGGGTCTCCCTTATAATGGAGCAGTAGTAACTGAGCAGTAGTAACTGAGCAGTAGTAACCGACCAATAGTAACTGAGCAGACTAAACTGAGCAGTAGTAACTCAGTAGTTGTAACTGAGATCTCCCTTATTAACTAAGGTTCTACCTTCTTAACTAAGGTTCTACCTTATTAACAAAGGTTACCCTTTATTAATTCTCTCATATAATCAAGTGTATCCGGAAAGGAATTCCCCCGGCGTGTGACCCGATAGGCTCGTGTTTTATCAGCCGTGATACCCGTACGCGTGTGTCGGTGGCCAGAATTCCAACAGATATCTATAGGCTATAGGTCATGTCTAGTAGTTATAATGGTCAAGGGCCATCGGTATGAGTTATGGTCATCTAGTGGTTATAATGGTTCAAGGGCCATGGTTATGAGTTATGGACACCTATTACATGTAAAATAGATATCTATAGGCTATTGGTCATGCCTCGTAGTTATAATGTTTCATGGGTCATTGGTATGAGTTATGGACATCTAGTGGTTATAATGGTTCAAGGGCCGTGGTTATGGGTTATGGACACCTATTACTTGTAAAATGGATATTTGTACGCTATTGGTCATGGCTAGTAGTTATAATGGTTCAAGGGCCATCGCTATGAGTTATGGACATCTAGTGGTTATAATGGTTCAATGGCCATGGTTATGGGTTATGGACACCTATTACTTGTAAAATGGATATCTATAGGCTATTGGTCATGGGTAGTATTTATAATGGTTCAAGGGCCATCGGTATGAGTTATGGACATCTTGTGGTTATAATGGTTCAAGGGCCATGGTTATGAAGGGTTTCATTGACACTGATTGACCACTTGGGTCAACCTCCTAGTCACTTGGTTCGAACCATACTGACCAAGAACATGAACTTGTTCTTGACCGATTGAAACCAACTAGCTGATTTAATCCCTAAAAGCGGACGTGGGATTAAACCTAATCCTTAAACCCTAAAGGATTGGGATCTTGGAAATCTGGATTTGATTAACAATGAAAGAAACCTTGTACCAAAAACTCGAACACACACACACATCTTGTGTGTGTTCGTCGACCATCAACCAAAGAACCCTAGGGTTCTTTGGCCGAATTCGAACAAGAGAAGAAGAGGGGAAAAGGGTTTCCCAAAACATACCTTAGTTAATGCTTAAGATAGATCCGCTGATGATGAACAAATCGAGCGATCTTCTAGTTGATCTAAGCAATGAACTTGTTCTACAATACTTGAAGAACACGAAGAACGAAGAACACCAAGTGATGGTGTTCTTGGGTTTCGGCCGATCGAAGGGAACAAGGAGGGAGGGAATTCGTGTGATGTACAAGAGGTTTTAGGGTTACCCTAAGCCTCTTATTTATAGATAAAAAAGTTGCGTTTAGGACCCTCTAGTTCAGTTAATATTAGATCTTTAATTAAACTTCCTTTTAACACTTTCACCCCTTATAGTTTAACTAGTTTATTATTGTCGCACTTAACTATTAAATGTCTAGTATTAATACACAAATAATTCGTCACCCATATATGATTTAATAGTTTTAAATCATATCATGGATAATCTATGATTAACACATTGTATATTTACTCAACTAGTAAATGTACAAATACTTGCATTAATTAGTTAGTTAAACTAATCTAGTAATAAGTTAAACTTAACTTAATACTTAACTGATTCATAATTACTATTATGAATCATTCCTCTTCGTAGTATCATTGCTTATCTTGCTCGTATTACATGCACTCACCGGTGTGACCCTTAAGTGTTTCGTAGGCATGGATGTATCATCATAGGTTGACTAACTGTGCACATAAATCCTTCAGACTCCCACTTGTGCAAGTTTGTAACATTTATCTTAATGATACGAGTTACAGTGGCCTTCTAGATGGGCATGTAGGTAACCAACCCCATAAAAACAGCTTATGTAACCCAGGTATAGTTTTGAAAAACTCTTTAATAGCGTCTCCTAGTAAAGAACACTTTGTCTGTACTTCTTGGGCAATTATGTTAGGTTTATCACTTGCAGAACGATATTTGTGATAACAAATACGAGCATGGTAGAAAATATCAACTCCTGTATTCGAAATCATTTCATGACTTCTTGATTCAAACTGTTGTGATAAACGACAAAGAACAAATCAGTTCGTTTGGGCATTTCCATGCACTTTCCAGTTATCTCATCATGTCAAAGGACCCATAAATATCTCTCCTAAAAAAAGGAGGTGCAATTACCATCTTGTTATATTTCGATTCAAAATACAAATTCCTTTGTACCCAGTAAGGCCTCGTATGACAACCATATTTCAGAATTGTCTAAGACGAACCAAAGCACATTAGTCATTGTATCTCAAACCAAATACCTCAGGCTTAAGGACAATCCTAGTGAATAATACTTTTGAACTTTTCAACCATGAAGTATTATCACGGTAGCTATCTTCGAAGAACTTCGAATCTACCACCAAATATCGCGATGACGTTAACGTCCCATCGAGGTTCCCACCAAGACGAGTAGTCACGGATTTATATCTTTTTGAATAAAGAAACTTTTATTCATGGATGTTGTAAAACATACAAATTCTGAATTACAATGATACTAACTCATGTATTATTCCTCACTGGACATATATACTGAATTAGTAGTGGACCATTACTTATTCTTTGCGTTTGTGTTGATTGCTCAATGACTCCTTAATTGCAACTTTTATCACTAATTACAATTAGTCATTTCTATTAAACTAAAGACATAAGACGAGTATTCACGAATACTATTACTTTTGTCTTTGCTAGATATTGTTCATGCAATAGTTAGAACATATTCTAGTTTTGCGTTTTTATATGATTCGGTAAACATAGGAGGATTGGAAAATTACTCCTTTAGTTTCTTGAATCTATAAAACTTGCCTTGTAACTAAATCTCTTTTAGCTACTTGATTTGTAGAAATTCTTACTAGTTAAAGATATTTCCTTAAATGATTAATCTTGTTCACTGGAGTGTGAACATCCTATTAGATATGCAATAATTAATCACAAGACTTGTGATCACGCTATTAGGTTTGCAATAATCTAATCAATGATCATTTATTTCTCTTAACTCTTTGGCTAACGACTTGGTAATTCCTTGTTGTTAATGTCCTAACTAACTTTACTATATTCACTAGTACCTCTAGTGAATATGTTAGTCATAGCTCCCACTAAATTTTATGGAAATAAGCATCACTTACACTACTACTTTTGACATAGTCAAAACTTATAGTTTAATCCTTTAAGAATTAATCAATTATCAAAGTCATCCTTTGGATTTGCGAATATCTAACATTCTTGATAAGGGAATCATGACTTTCATTGATAACTGTATCTAACAAGTTTAAGACACTTGAAACGATACTTTCAATTCTTAAGTGTATTAGTATCTTTTAAGAATTTCATTTAATGCCAAAGTCATTTCTTGGATTTCTCAAATATCCATTATTCCTATTAGGGAATTATGACTTGATTAAATATTATATTTATTACAAGTATAAAAGACTTGCAATAGTACCTTTTGATTCTTAAATACTCTAATATAGTTTGTTTCTTTTAAGAGTTCATTTAATGTCTAAGTCATTTCACTTGGATTTTACGAATATCCAATTATTCCTATTAAGGAATTATGACTTCATTAAATTCCTTCATTACAAGTATAAAAGACTTGTAATAATACTCTTTAAAGAGTATCTTGATTATATCCAATATAATCATATTATATTAATACTAATATTTAAAACGTATTATCATAAGTAATTTAATACTAATATCTTGATTATTATTGTTGCACTTAACTATTAAATGTCTAGTATTAATACACTAATAATTCGACACCCATATACACGAATTATATACTTGTATTTATACTTTTAATAATTAATTATATAATAACCTTTATATAATTTATACAACAATATTATCCAATTTACTATATGATTAAATAGTTTTAAATAATATCATGGATAATCTATAATTAACACGTTGTATATTTACTCAACTAGTAAATGTACAAATACTTGTATTAATTAGTTAGTTAAACTAATCTAGTAATAAGTTAAACTTAACTTAATACTTAACTTATTCATAATGACTATTATGAATCATTCCTCTTCGTAGTATCATTGTTTATCTTGCTCGTATTACATGCACTCACCGGTGTGACCCTTAAGTGTTTCGTAGGCATGGATGTATCATCATAGGTTGACTAACTGTGCACATAAATCCTTCAGGTTATGCGTTATGGACACCTATTACTTGTAAAATGGATATCTATAGGCTATTGGTCATGGCTAGTAGTTATAATGGTTCAAGGGTCATCGACATGAGTTATGGATATCTATAATCATTTAAGGGCCATGGTTATGGGTTGTGGACACCTATTACATGTAAAATAGATATATAGGCTATTGGTCATGGCTAGTAGTTATAATGGTTCAAGGGCCATCAATAAGAGTTATGGACATCTAGTGGTTACAATGGTTCAAGAGCCATGGTTATGGGTTATGGACACCTTTTACTGGTAAAATGGATATCTCTAGGCTATTGGTCATGGCTAGTAGTTATAATGGTTCAAGGGCCATTGGTATGAGTTATGGACATCTGGTGGTTATAATGGTTCAAAGGCCATGGTTATGGCTTATGGACATCTACTACTTGTAAAACGGATAACTATAGGCTATTGGTCATGGCTAGTAGTTATGATGGTTCAAGGAACATCTCTATGAGTTATGGACATCTAATGGTTCAAGGGCTATGGTTATGGGTTATGGACACCTATTAGTTGTAAAATAGGTATCTATAGGCTATTGGTCATGGCTAGTAGTTATAATGGTTCAAGGGCCATCGCTAAGAATTATGGACATCTAGTGGTTATAATGGTTCAATGGCCATGGATATGGGTTATGTACACCTATTACTTGTAAGATGGATATCTATAGGTTATTGGTCATGGTAAGTAGTTATAATGGCTCAAGGGCCATCGGTATGACTTACGGACATCTTGTGGTTATAATGGTTCAAGGGCCATGGTTATGGGATATGGACACATATTTCTTGTAAAATGGATATCTGTAGGCTATTGGTCATGGCTAGTAGTAATAATGGTTCAAGGGTCATCGGTATGAGTTATGGATATCTATATTTGTTCAAGGGCCGTGGTTGTAAAATGGATATATAGGCTATTGGTCATGGCTAGTAGTTATAATGGTTCAAGGGCCATCGATATGAGTTATGGACATCTAGTGGCTATAATGGTTCAAGATCCATGGTTACGGGTTATGGACACCTATTACTTGTGATATGGATGTCTATAGGCTATTGGTCATGGCTAGTAGTTTTAATGGTTCAAGGGCCTTTGGTATGAGTTATGGACATCTAGTGGTTATAATGGTTCAAGGGCCATGGTTATGGGTTATGGATACCAATACTTGTAAAGTGATAGAATACCCTCCTCGAACCCACCATTGCAAAGTGATAGAATCGAGGAGCCTCATCGATTGTTGGAGTGCCTGAAGTATTGCCCCTGATCGTCGTTGGAGTGAAGATCCGCTTGGAGTTGAATACTCCATCGATGGGGAGAATTGAGAAATGCGGTTCAAATGATTCTTCATCTTTCTCCTACAGAACTCGATCGTGTCACCATTTGATTCGTCTCAAATATTCATTTTCAGGTATCAGATAATATGTAATTGTTTCACATATATGTTTTTCGTACTTACGCTTTGTTGAAATCTGACCTAACAGGGAACAATCATATTTAGTGCTCAATTGTGAATTTGTTGAACTCCTGCGACATAGAGAACAATCAATTAACACCAATTAACTACCTAAATTCATTTTATTATAATCATTACCTTTCGTTCTTTTAATTACTTTTCCTTATACATGTCCTTAATGCAAAGGAGTTTTTGGAGGGAGAGAAAGAATACGATGAAACTAATTTCAACTATGCTTTTGAGCTTGGACTGTTGCTTGGATACATGGGCAAATTGCTGGTTTATAAAAGTGCAGCAACCAAATTCAAGCTTGCAGACACTAGCTATAATGTAAATTCAACCAAATTCAAGCTTGAATAATGAATTGATGAGATCGTATTTATAAATACTTGGACGACGTTCACTGTAGGTTAATCCCGGTGCAGCTCATGGGTCTATGCAAGATGTTGCAGTGATGAATTTCAAAACTGGAAACTGTTGTGTGCTTGGGCCAACAGTCGATAAGCCAGGTGTTGTAACTCCTGATTTGGATTCCATTTTGGGCAACATTAAACTTGAGTAGTAGTACAGTACAACCAGTTGACAAGAAGAATATGTTTGACTTGTAAAGGTAAAACATACGAGAAAAATTTCTCCAGTTCACAGTCTTTTTCATTTTCCACTCTTAGCGTCAATGGATGGATCTGGAAGATTTTCGAAGCGAGCAAACATATGAAAAGTAAGCCCCCTATAAACAATCGTACATGAAATATCAAATTTTATTTGTTTAAATTTGTAGATTGGATTTATTTAGCTTCGTGGTATTATGGGAAATTGCCACTGAGAAGATCCCTTGGGATAGTCTCTACATAATGTAGGTAACTGTACCACCCAAGTGATATATGTTTTTTCCTTTAAATGTTGTAAATTGCAATAGAAACATAAATAGCTCAACTGTTTGAATGCCGGTTACTTTAGAAGTCAATACATAAAATGGTTAAAAAGTAAATTCTAATAAAATAATGAGGAATATTGAAAAAATTGCAGGATGGTCCTTTGATCAGGTATAAATGATAATGATCTTTATGAATCCGCCTATGAAATTCTTTTGGCCGTTGTTGAGCCTCATGCTATCTTTTTCCTCTTAAGTATACGCGTGTCTCATATGTATTTTGAATTTATATGTAATGAGTATGTATTCATGGGTGGGTCTCTTACAGCCATTAAAGTACAAAAGACAGATAAGAAGTCCAGAGTATTGAAGAAACTTGGAAGGAGTAAAAGTGAGCAGGTTACAAACCAATCCCAACAGTCAACTGGTGTGACTGGTGCTGGAAACAATGCGAATTAAAATGGAGGTAAAGTAAAGAGATTTTCTGTTTAAATAACGCAATTGTTTTATAATTCTAAATATAATTAGTTTGTTGTTTAAAACCCTTTTTAGACTTAAAAAGGTCTATTTCTCATAAGCTTTTGTGTATGTGTGTGTAAACAGATATGTGAAGCAATGGACATTAGAATGGTAGGAAAAGTTGGAGAAAGAATGGACGTGCTTTTAATTCCTCTAGAATTAGTATCTTGTGTTTCTCGAACCAGATTTTGTGGCAAAAAAAGCTTTATATAGAGACAAATTGGTAAGTTTTATCAATTTTGTTATTTATTCTTTAAGAACTTAGCAATTTACGTTTTAATTTATATTCATGAAATATATTTTGTTAGTTCAGTTGAATATACTTGAGGAAGGACTTGTTAACCACTAAGTTGTTCGATTTGGTGAATCTGGATGTAAAGCAAGTAAAATGAGAATCCTTTTAGGAAGAATTGAAAATTATAAGGTTACTATTTCACTGTTCGATTTTTTGATCTTTTTATTTGATAAGTTTGATTTTTTTTTAAATTTCAGTCATATGGTGTTGAGTAACCAATTGGTTTTAAGATGGAACCTCACAAACTTACATGGTATCAGAGCATGGTTCACCCGTAGTTGGTCAAACGACCACACGTACCACACGTAACCCATAGAATATCCACGTGTTAGGTGCGAAAAAATGACGCCACACGTGAGGGGGCGTGTTGAGTAATGTCTCACATTGGACAAATATTGAACTTGTAATGTGTGCTTATAAGGGTTCTGGGCTACTCCTTTTACAACCAATTAGTTTTAAGATGGAATCCCACAAACTTACATATGGTAACATCAGCTACTATATATCTTAATGATCCAATTTTTTCATCATCTTTTGTCATTAAAACATGATCAACTATCGTGTTTACCAAACCTTTTTGCTACGTTAATGGAGGTTCTATATTGACGCATATTCTGTGTACTTTTGTTATTGTTGTAATACCGGTATACGAAACGTTTCTTGACATGATTTTATAGCTATTGCAATAACTTGTACTATATTGAAACAAGATTTTTGTATGCTTAGAATATGTACAAAGTAGCTTTTGTTAATTTGTAGTTTGAAAAATAATATTACATTTTGGTCCTTGAAATACATTTTGGAAGTAATCTTACAACCACATCACTACAACGACCACCTGATCTTACTACGAACCACCACCTACCACCATCACTATTGCCACCACTGACACTATCGCCACTGCAAAATATAGCGTTTAGGTACCCGCCGCCGCATTGCGCGGGTACCCTGCTAGTAACTAGTAAAATGGATATTTATATGGCCTACTGGTCATGGCTACTAGTTATAAGGGTTCAAGGGCCATTGGTATGAGATATGGACATCTAGTGGTTATAATGCTTCAAGGGCCATGGTTATGGGTTTTTTTTGGGTAAAGGATCACCCTGGCTAAATATAATAATTACCAAAACAATGTACACTGGAATGTGGCAGGATACCACATTACTTCAAGCAAAACGCTTGACAACCAAAAAAACTAAGCTTACGACAACCCCATAAGCATAACTAACAAAACAAGCTCTAAAGACAAGCAAACCAAACGCCGGACCAAAGGACAGACCGACACAACAAAGCAACTACTCCCTATAAGTAGTAAGGTTCCATCTGGCAAGCAATTGCTGAACACGAGCTGAATCTTGCTTGAACTTCAAGGTGAACATCTTTAACCGGACGGTAGAGCAAATCTCCTCATACACCTGCATATGGGGTTTAGACTTATTTTTGAATAATCTCGCATTACATTCTTACCAAATATGATAAGTAGTAGCACCAAGTAAGATACGAGCAATAACACTTTTAGCAGATCGACCACTGGAAATAGGAATATTATGGTTTATAATATCAGCCAAAACCGGGGGGATATTATCCATATCCACAAGCATCCGCACCTTAACCCAAATAGTAGAAGTGTAGTAACATTCAAATAACAAGTGGCTATGAGAGTCAGGGACCGTACCACAGAAAGGACATCTTAACTTGGCCACATCAATATCAGGACTTACATCCGACTGACGCAAAAGATCTTGGGTTTTGAGACGATTATTCAAGACAAGCGACAAATGGAAAGCATGATGGGGAATGCAATGTGCGAACCACACGACCATTTGCCACGGCACAATATTGTCTCTGATTCTCATAGAATTCCAAACAAGGGACACCGGAAACATTTTATCATTCCCGCTTGCATCCCGCCATACACTAATATCTTTGTTTCCCGTCATAATTTGAGGAACCGGGATTTGAGCTATAATAGGAAAACGTTGGATCCAGTCTCTCGGCCAATTCTAGCTACCATTAACAATAAGGTTATGAACCTTATCCTGCAAAGAGAAACCTGCACTGTAAACATCTCTAGGCGTTAAATATTGGATTAGAGGACTAGCCACACACCAATTATCAAACCAAATAGAGATAGATTTCCCGTCCCAAAAAAGAGGCCATAAGAAAGGGTGAATAATGTTTCTGATTTGAAGTAACTTTCGCCAAGTCCAAGTCATAATACCCGTGCTAGAAACATCCCATAAACTCCGGCCTCTAAGTTTATATGAATGAATCCATTTAACCTACAAGGACTCTTTATTAGAGACAATACCCCAAATGTGATATGCCATAAGAGCTGTATTAAAATCATGCATATTGCGGATACCAAGACCGCCTTCACATTTAGGCTTGCAAACTACATCCCAAGACACTTTTGCCTTTCCATTCTTCATGTCACCTTGGCAGCAGAGGAACCCTCTCATTACTTTTTCCAGCTCATTTGTGACACGGGAAGGCAAGATGAACACCGATGCGCAATACGTATGCATGTTCGAGAGGACGGACATAATTAATTGCAGCCTTCCCGCGAACGAAAGAAACTTATTCTTCCAATCATTAATCCTTTTCTGTAACTTTCAACAAGAATTTTGCAGTCCCTATATCGTAAGTGAGAAGAAATAAGAGGAACACCCAAATATTTGGCTGGTAAAGAACCTTCCTCAAATGACATCAGCTGCAGAATATCATTACGAATTAAATTGGGGACATTGCTGAAAAAAACCGTGCTATTAGGGATGCTCGAAACCAGCCCAGACGCTTCTTTAAATGAATGTAAAAAGAATAAGCTGAACTGAAACAACATTCCCCCGAGCAAAAAGGAAGAGATCATCCGCAAAGCACACATTCACTATCTTTTGTTTCTCACAGCCTTTATGGTAATTAAAATTCAGATTCAACAGATAAGGAGACATAGGGTCCCCTTTGTCTTAAGCCCCTTTTGCCCTGAACCAGCCATGAATATCACCGTTTATGCATATAGAAAATGAAGGATAAGTGACACATTCCATAATCCAGCTGACTAGTTTAGGGTGAAAACCAAACCCACATAAGATAGCTCAAAGGAACGACCAATCTACAGTGTCATACGCCTTCTGGATATCCACCTTGAACGCACATCTAGGAACACCATATTGCTCATGGTAATTGTGCATAAGCTCTTGAGTAAGAAGAATATTATCCGAAATACGCCGACCCGGAATAAACGCAGATTGATTAACTCCAACGATATCCCCAAGAGCATCAGTGAGCCGATTAGTGATGATTTTACTAAAACATTTATAGATAACATTACAACATGAAATAGGTCTGTAATCCGTAGTTATTGACGGTGTAGAGATTTTAGGAATTAAGGCCAGAATGGTATGGTTAACCTCTTTAAGAAGTTTACCATTAGAGAAAAACTCACGGACAGCACAACATAAATCTTCTCCCACGATATCCCAAGCCTTTTTAAGGAACATAGCCGTAAAACCATCAGGCGCAGGAGCTTTATCATTACCTATAGAGAATACAACACTCTTAATTTCATCACCAGTTACTTCACGAACCATAAATTCTGCCTTACGTGGATCAATAGTGGTGGTAAATAAGTCATGTATGTCCAAGGGAGAAACATTTCCTGCAATACCTAGTAAATTTTTATAATGATTAACGAACGCAGCAGCCACATCCTTCCCCTAATATAGAATATTTTACCCATCCGTAATAGCATCAATCCTGTTTCTATGCCATTTGCTCTTAACAGCATTGTGGAAATAGGCCGAGTTCAAGTCACCCACCCTTAACCACTCAACTTTAGATTTTTGCTTTAGAAAACGCTCTTCATCTAACACTGCAACCTTGTAAGCAATTAAGTAATTTGCTTCCTCCTCCCGTAGTTTCGGGCAGTGGGGACTCTTATCTATGGCAGCCTTAACTTCATCAAGCTCAACTCGTAGAAATTTAACTTTAGAGTGCAAGTTTCCTTGATCCCTTAAAAATTTCCGGAGGGGAGTTTTTGCTTCTTTTAAACGTTTTACCACCCGGTACATCGCGCACCACGTAATTCTGGTTTTCCATGCCATAGACACAATGTCACAAAACCCGTCTTTATCAGCCATAAAGTTAAAAAATTTGAATAGTTTCGGCTTAAATTTTGCGACATCAGGGATGCGCAAGATACACGGGGTATGATCTGAAATACGATACAGATGGAAAATAGCCAATGAACTCGGGAAAATGTCAATGAATTTCTGGTTTCCCATGATGCGATCAATTTTCTTCAGAGTACCATTGGATCCTTGAGGCTTTTGATTCCAAGTGAAATGAAGGCCCGTACTATTGATGTCCATTATCCCTGTGAAGTTAACACACTCCTGAAATTCTTGCATGGCAATATTAGGCTGATACCCACCACAAGAGTGATCTTCAATATTAAGTGATACGTTAAAATCACCCATAATAACCCATGGTTTATCTGCCATAATCGTGATATGAGCATTCATATTCTGCCATAACGCCCTACGATCAATATAATAAGTAGCCGCATATATAAAAGAACAGAAAAAAGATTTTCTATCATTTTTCGTAATAATTTGTACATGAATGACCTGATTTTCCTGAGAAAGAATCATAACATCCACCAAATTCTCATCCCAACCTAGGATGATACGAGAGTCTTTATCGCACAAATGGCCATTTGACGACCACTTCCAACTAGCACACACTTTCTTGCACACTTCATAAACTTCTACAACTTTTACATGCGATTCTAGAATCGCACAGATGCTCAAATGGTTATCTACAACCACCTGACGAACCTCTTTTTGTTTTGGGGAGCGATTCAGACCCCTTATGTTCCATGAAGGTAGGCTAAACATTAAAAACCCTCATCAGAGGGAGTGCTTGCCCCCTTTTTTGAACCCACGACTGAAGATACCATAAATTTGGAAGTTTCATTGTTTAAATCAGCCAATTCATCATCATTTTCCTCTTGGCTGCTGAAAACATCAAACCCATTTGAAAGCGGAATATTAACAAACTTGGGTTGATTAGATGATCCCTCCTTGCGTGGAACAATAGGTCTAGCATGGTGCATGCTTTTCACACCATCTACACTATTCGTCTTACCACTCGGAGTAGGATTATACTGACTAACAGTAGGTGAAGTATGACACTCGTTATCATTAGCACTATTACTATTAGCGTCCAAGTTTTTTTTCATCCGCTCATCTAGATGAACAATAGGTGTAGTATTTTCTACACTATTACTGTTCATATTCTTGCTTGAAGAAGTTGATGTTCGATTCTCCTCATTACATACAGTAGGTATAACATAATGGTGACCCCCATCATCTACACTATTACTGTAAGCAGCTTGATTTCCCGACTTATTTTATTCCAAACCAGAACTGGCTCCACCCATCTGATTGAGAGGCTGACTAGTTCTTGTATCATTATTCTTACTACCCTTGGGCCGATATCGAAAATTTGAACGAGGCTTCATCTTATGGTTTTTCTGTCCAACAAATTGGAAACCATCATCCACCACTTTTACTTCTTTTTCTTGTGTCTTCGTATTTTTCGGGCGGCCCTCAAGGGTGTGGCCAAACAATTTCCATACAGAGCATCTTGGTGGTTTCCATTCATATTCAAGACGGGCCCTCTCTTTAGAAATACATGGTCCGTCAATTGATGGAATTGCTATCAAAAGAGACTCCCTGAGATCAGCTTCAGAGTCAATCTCAATTAATGCCCTAGCAAAACTATTACGGCCTCAAGATTCCACACACATCGAACTAGTATAGGAATCTAACATTTTTGGCGTACCGATCTTAGAGGCAATCATACTTAACCCATCTTCCTTAAATGCAGCCATTGGGACGTCATGAAAGTTTACCCAAATAGGAATTTTAGTAAGGTCTTCTTTGGTTAAAGTGGTATTAGGGGACCATTCTTTAAGGATAATTGGGTTATTGCGTATCATCCATGGGCCATTCTCAAGCACATCCTCCAAACCTTTATGGGTATCAAATTTAAAGAAAAAGAAGCCCTTGGCGTTCATCATCACACAATTCAGCCCGAACTTACTCCATACATTCCTGACATAGTATTCCACAATTGGGAAAGCTATGCGTTTACCCAGGAAATAACCATATAATGTGTTCGAAAACCTTTTTGCAACTTCTTTAACAGATTCAATGGGTATTATGACATCTATGTCTCCATCATTCACGGGAGCATCGATTTTTTGAAAATTAATCTTTGTGGCAGCTCCCATACTACTAGTAATAGAGGCATATGATGGTTTATAAATTACATTTTCTTTATTACCTGACCCCGAAGTTTCTTTAGTACCTAAAACCGAAGTTTCTTCAGCTACCATGTCTGATTGTGACGTAACTTGGGCATTAGGATGCATAGTACCAGATGAAATTGTTGATGTAGCACCTGACGAAGGCAGCAAAACCTGGCCACGAATAGCACTGCGTGGAAATAAAATATTTCCAGACTTCCCAACAATTTTACCATCAATGTTCTTCAATTTTGCAGCAAAAGTATTGGCTCCTTGCCCTGTATCATTCGTATCCTCAGCCATATGCACGAATGCATACAAGAAAACCCTAGGCGCAGGTTTTAATAATCGTCACCAAATCAAAACAAATATTTAACAAATCTTTAACAAATCGGCAATCAAATAAGAACCAAGTAATACACAGACGATTTTGGAGACTAAATCTTGAATAGAATCCATCAAATCTAACAACCAAAATCAGATTTAAACAAACAAACGTAGAATCAGAAAATGAACGTAGGGTTTATGTAGAATAAAAACGAACGTAGGGTTTATGTAGAATCAGAAAACGAACGTAGGGTTTATAGAATTCGAACAACTGTGAGAAACAATTGACAATTTTCAAAGAATAAAACCTAATCTTCACAATATAATCCAACAACTGTGAGAAACAATTGAACGATTACAGATGGATACCAGGGATTATACGGAATCAGAAGAAGAGATTGAAAACCAGCCGTCGAAAAAATGCTTTCAGGAAACCGCCAACCTAGAGAGAAAAGGTCAACAAGTCATGGGTATGTGTTACCATGGTTATGGGTTATAAATACCAATACTTGAAAATGGATATCTATAGGCTATTGGTTATGTCTAGTAGTTATAATGATTCAAGGGCCATCGCTATGAGTTATGGACATCTAGTGGTTATAATGGTTCAAGGGCTATGGTTATGGGTTATGGACACCTATTACTTGTAAAATGGATATCTATAGGCTATTGGTCATGGTTAGTAGTTATAATGGTTCAAGGTCCATCGCTATGAGTTATGGACATCTAGTGTTTATAATGGTTCAAGGATCATGGTTATGGGGTATGGACACCTACTACTTGTAAGTTGGGTATCTATAGGCTATTGGTCATGACTAGTAGTGATAATGGTTCAAGGGCCATCGCTATGAGTTATGGACATCTAGTGTTTATAATGGTTCAAGGGTCATGGTTATGGGTTATGGACACCTATTACTTGTAAGTTGGACATCTATAGGCTATTGGTCACGACTAGTAGTGATAATGGTTCAAGGGCCATCGGTATGAGTAATGGACATCTAGTGGTTATAATGGTTCAATGGCCATGGTTATGGGTCATATTACTTGTAAAATGGATATATGTAGTCTATTGGTCATGGCTAGTAGTTGTAATGGTTCAAGGGCCATGGTTATGAGATATGGACACCTATTACTTGTAAAATGGATATATGTAGGCTATTGGTCTTGGCAATTAGTTATAATGGTTCAAGGGTCATCAGTATGAGTTATGGACATCTATAATGGTTCAAGGGCCATGGTTATGGGTAGTGGACACCTATTACTTGTAAAATGGATATGTAGGCTATTGGTCACGGCTAGTAGTTATAATGGTTCAAGGGCCATCAGTATGAATTATGGACATCTAGTGGTTATAATGGTTCAAGGGCTATGGTTATGGGTTATGGACACCTATTACTTATAAAATGGATGTCTATAGGTTATTGGTCATCGCTAGTAGTTATAATGGCTCAAGGGCCATCTGTATGAGTTATGGACATCTTTTGGTTTTAACGGTTCAAGGGCCATGGTTATGGGTTATGGACAGCTACTACTTGTAAAAATGATAACTATATGCTATTGGTCATGGCTAGTAGTTATAATGGTTCAAGGAACCTCGCTATGAGTTATGGACATCTAATGGTTCATGGGCTATGGTTATGGGTTATGGACACCTATTAGTAGTAAAATAGGTATCTATAGGTTGTTGGTCATGGCTAGTAGTTATAATGGTTCAAGGGCCATTGCTAAGAATTATGGACATCTAGTGGTTATAATGGTTCAAGGGCCATGGCAATGGGTTATGGACACCTATTACTTGAAAAATGGATATCTATAGGTTATTGGTCATGGCTAGTAATTATAATGGCTCAAGGGCCATCGGTATCAGTTATGGACATCTTGTGGTTTTAATGGTTCAAGGGCCATGGTTATGGGTTATGGACACCTATTACTTGTAAAATGGATATTTGTAGGCTATTGGTCATGGGTAGTAGTTATAATGGTTCAAGGGTCATCGGTATGAGTTATGGATATCTATATTGGATCCAGGGCCATGGTTATGGGTTATGGACACCTATTACTTGTAAAATGGATATCTATAGGGTATTGGTCATGGCTAGTAGTTATAATGGTTCAAGGGCCATCAGTATGACTAATGGACATCTAGTGGTTGTAATGGTTCAAGGGCCACGGTTATGGGTTATGGACACCTATTACTTGTGAAATGGATATCTATAGGCTATTGGTCATGGTTAGTAGTTATAATGGTTCAAGGGCCATCGCTATGAGTTATGGACATCTAGTGGCTATAATGGTTCAAGGGCCATGGTTATGGGTAATGGACACCTATTACATGTAAAATGGATATCTATAGGCTATTGGTCATGGCTAGTAGTAATAATGGTTCAAGGGCCATCGGTATGAGTTATGGACATCCAGTGGGTATAATGGTTCAAGGGCCATGGTTATGAGTTATTGACACCTATTACTTGTTAAATGGATATCTGTAGGCTATTGGTCATGGCTAGTAGTTATAATGGTTCATGGGTCATCGTTATCAGTAATGGACATCTAGTGGTTATAATGGTTCAATGGCCATGGTTATGGGTAATGGACACATATTACATGTAAAATGGATATCTAAAGGCTATTGGTCATGGCTAGTAGTTATAATGGTTCAAGGGCAATCGGTATGAGTTATGGACGTCTAGTGGTTACAATGGTTCAAGGGCCATGGTTATGAGTTATGGACACCTATTACTTGTATAATGGATATCTATAGGCAATTTGGTAATGGCTAGTAGTTATAATTGTTCAAGGGCCATCAGTATGAGTTATGGACATCTAGAGGTTATAATGGTTCAAGGGCCATGTTATGGGTTATGGACACCTATTACTTGTAAAATGGATATCTATAGGCTATTGGTCATGGCTAGTAGTTATAATGGTTTAAGGGCCATCGGTATGAGTTATGGACATCTAGTGGTTACAATGGTTCAAGGGCCTTGGTTATGGGTTATGGACACCTATTACTTGTAAATGGATATCTATAGGCCATTGGTCATGGCTAGTAGTTATAATGGTTCAAGGGCAATCGTTATGAGTTAATGGACATCTAGTGGCTATAATGGTTCAAGGGCCATGGTTATGGGTAATGGACACCTATTACATGTAAAATGGATATCTAAAGGCTATTGGTCATGGCTAGTAGTTATAATGGTTCCAGGGCCATCGGTATGAGTTATGGACATCTAGTGGTTATAATGGTTCAAGGGCCATGGTTATGGGTTATGGATACCTATTACTTGTAAAATGGATATCTATAGGCTATTGGTCATGGCTAGTAGTTATAATGGTTCAAGGGCAATCGTTATGAGTTATGGACATCTAGTGGCTATAATGGTTCAAGGGCCATGGTTATGGGTAATAGACACCTATTACATGTAAGATGGATATCTAAAGGCTATTGGTCATGACTAGTAGTTATAATGGTTCAAGGGCCATCGGTATGAGTTATGGACATCTAGTGTAACATAATGGTTCAAGGGCCATGGTTATGGGTAATAGAAACCTATTACATGTAAGATGGATATCTAAAGGCTATTGGTCATGGCTAGTAGTTATAATGGTTCAAGGGCCATCGGTATGAGTTATGGACATCTAGTGTAACATAATGGTTCAAGGGCCATGGTTATGGGTAATAGAAACCTATTACATGTAAGATGGATATCTAAAGGCTATTGGTCATGGCTAGTAGTTATAATGGTTCAAGGGCCATCGGTATGAGTTATGGACATCTAGTGTAACATAATGGTTCAAGGGCCATGGTTATGGGTTATGGACACCTATTACTTGTAAAATGGATATCTATAGGCTATTTGGTCATGGCTAGTAGTTATAATGGTTCAAGGGCCATCGATATCATTTATGGACATCTAGTAGTTATAATGGTTCAAGGGCCATGGTTATGGGTTATCGAGACCTATTACATGTTAAATGGATATTATAGGCTATTAGTCTTGGCTAGTAGGTATAATGGTTCTAGGGTCATCGGTATGAGTTATAGAAATCTAGTGGTTACAATGGTTCAAGGGCTATAGTTATGGGTTGTGGACACCGTTGTAAAATGGATATCTATAGGCTATTGGTCATGGCTAATAGTTATAATGGTTCAAGGGTCATCGGTATGAGTTATGGACATCTAGTGGTTATAATGGTTCAAGGGCCATCGTTATGGGTTATCGACACCTGTTACTTGTAAAGTGGATACCTGTAGGCTATTGGTCATGGATAGTAGATATAATGGTTCTAGGGTCATCGGTGAGAGTTATAGACATCTAGTGGTTATAATGGTTCAAGGGCCACGGTTATGGGTTATGGACACCTATTACTTGTAAAATGGATATCTATAGGCTATCAGTCATGTTAAGTACTTATAATGGTTCAAGGGCTATGGTTATGGGTTATGGACACCTATTACTTGTAAAATGGATATCTATAGGTTATTGGTCGTGGTTAGTAGTTATAATGGTTGAAGGGCCATCGGTATGAGGTTTGGACATCTAGTGGTTTTAATGGTTCAAGGGCCATGGTTATGGGTTATGGACACCTATTACTTGTAAAATGGATATCTATAGGCTATTGGTCATGGCTAGTAGTTATAATGTTTCAAGGGCCATCAGTATGAGTTATGGACATCTAGTGGTTATAATGGTTCAAGGGCCATGGTTATGGGTTATGAACACCTATTACTTGTCAAATGGATATCTATAGGCTATTTGGTCATGGCTAGTAGTTATAATGTTTCAAGGGCCATCGGTATGAGTTATGGACATCTAGTGCTTATAATGGTTCAAGGGCCATGGTTATGGGTTATGGACACCTATTACTTGTAAAATGGATATCTATAGGGTATTGTTCATGGCTAGTAGTTATGATGGTTCAAGGGCCATCAGTATGAGTTATGGACATCTAGTGGTTATAATGGTTCAAGGGCCATGGTTATGGGTTATGGACACCTATCAGTTGTAAAATGGATATCTATAGGCTATTGGTCATGGCTAATAGTTATAATGGTTCAAGGGTCATCGGTATGAGTTATGGACATCTAGTGGTTATAATGGTTCAAGGGCCATCGTTATGGGTTATCGACACCTGTTACTTGTAAAATGGATATCTATAGGCTATTGGTCATGGATAGTAGATATAATGGTTCTAGGGTCATCGGTCTGAGTTATAGACATCTAGTGGTTATAATGATTTAAGGGCCATGGTTATGGGTTATGGACACCTATTACTTGTAAAATGGATATCTATAGGCTATTTGGTCATGGCTAGTAGTTATAATGGTTCAAGGGCCATCGATATCATTTATGGACATCTAGTAGTTATAATGGTTCAAGGGCCATGGTTATGGGTTATGGACACCTATTACTTGTAAAATGGATATCTATAGGCTATTGGTCATGGCTAGTAGTTATAATGGTTCAAGGGCAATCGTTATGAGTTATGGACATCTAGTGGCTATAATGGTTCAAGGGCCATGGTTATGGGTAATAGACACCTATTACATGTAAGATGGATATCTAAAGGCTATTGGTCATGGCTAGTAGTTATAATGGTTCAAGGGCCATCGGTATGAGTTATGGACATCTAGTGTAACATAATGGTTCAAGGGCCATGGTTATGGGTTATGGACACCTATTACTTGTAAAATGGATATCTATAGGCTATTTGGTCATGGCTAGTAGTTATAATGGTTCAAGGGCCATCGATATCATTTATGGACATCTAGTAGTTATAATGGTTCAAGGGCCATGGTTATGGGTCATGGAGACCTATTACATGTTAAATGGATATTATAGGCTATTAGTCTTGGCTAGTAGGTATAATGGTTCTAGGGTCATCGGTATGAGTTATAGAAATCTAGTGGTTATAATGGTTCAAGGGCCATCGTTATGGGTTATCGACACCTGTTACTTGTAAAGTGGATATCTGTAGGCTATAGGTCATGGATAGTAGATATAATGGTTCTAGGGTCATCGGTGCGAGTTATAGACATCTAGTGGTTATAATGGTTCAAGGGCCATGGTTATGGGTTATGGACACCTATTACTTGTAAAATGGATATCTATAGGCTATCAGTCATGTTAAGTACTTATAATGGTTCAAGGGATATGGTTATGGGTTATGGACACCTATTACTTGTAAAATGGATATCTATAGGTTATTGGTCGTGGTTAGTAGTTATAATGGTTGAAGGGCCATCGGTATGAGGTTTGGACATCTAGTGGTTTTAATGGTTCAAGGGCCGTGGTTATGGGTTATGGACACCTATTACTTGTAAAATGGATATCTTTAGGCGATTGGTCATGGCTAGTAGTTATAATGTTTCAAGGGCCATCAGTATGAGTTATGGATATCTAGTGGTTATAATGGTTCAAGGGCCATGGTTATGGGTTATGAACACCTATTACTTGTATAATGGATATCTATAGGCTATTTGGTCATGGCTAGTAGTTATAATGTTTCAAGGGCCATCGGTATGAGTTATGGACATCTAGTGGTTATAATGGTTCAAGGGCCATGGTTATGGGTTATGGACACCTATTACTTGTAAAATGGATATCTATAGGGTATTGGTCATGGCTAGTAGTTATAATGGTTCAAGGGCCATCAGTATGAGTTATGGATATCTAGTGGTTATAATGGTTCAAGGGCCATGGTTATGGCTTATGGACACCTATCAGTTGTAAAATGGATATCTATAGGCTATTGGTCATGTCTAATAGTTATAATGGTTCAAGGGTCATCGGTATGAGTTATGGACATCTAGTGGTTATAATGGTTCAAGGGCCATCGTTATGGGTTGTCGACACCTGTTACTTGTAAAGTGGATATCTGTAGGCTATTGGTCATGGATAGTAGAAATAATGGTTCTAGGGTCATCGGTGTGACTTATAGACATCTAGTGGTTATAATGGTTTAAGGGCCATGGTTATGGGTTATGGATACCTATTACTTGTAAAATGGATATCTATAGGCTATTGGTCATGGCTAGTAGTTATAATGGTTCAAGGGCAATCTTTATGAGTTATGGACATCTAGTGGCTATAATGGTTCAAGGGCCATGGTTATGGGTTATGGACACCTATTACTTGTAAATGGATATCTATATGCTATTGGTCATGGCTAGTAGTTATAATGGTTCAAGGGCAATCGGTATGAGTTATGGACGTCTAGTGGTTACAATGGTTCAAGGGCCATGGTTATGAGTTATGGACACCTATTACTTGTATAATGGATATCTATAGGCAATTTGGTAATGGCTAGTAGTTATAATGGTTCAAGGGCCATCAGTATGAGTTATGGACATCTAGAGGTTATAATGGTTCAAGGGCCATGTTATGGGTTATGGACACCTATTACTTGTAAAATGGATATCTATAGGATATTGGTCATGGCTAGTAGTTATAATGGTTCAAGGGCCATCGGTATGAGTTATGGACATCTAGTGGTTACAATGGTTCAAGGGCCATGGTTATGGGTTATGGACACCTATTACTTGTAAATGGATATCTATAGGCCATTGGTCATGGCTAGTAGTTATAATGGTTCAAGGGCAATCGTTATGAGTTATGGACATCTAGTGGCTATAATGGTTCAAGGGCCATGGTTATGGGTAATGGACACCTATTACATGTAAAATGGATATCTAAAGGCTATTGGTCATGGCTAGTAGTTATAATGGTTCCAGGGCCATCGGTATGAGTTATGGACATTTAGTGGTTATAATGGTTCAAGGGCCATGGTTATGGGTTATGAATACCTATTACTTGTAAAATGGATATCTATAGGCTATTGGTCATGGCTAGTAGTTATAATGGTTCAAGGGCAATCGTTATGAGTTATGGACATCTAGTGGCTATAATGGTTCAAGGGCCATGGTTATGGGTAATAGAAACCTATTACATGTAAGATGGATATCTAAAGGCTATTGGTCATGGCTAGTAGTTATAATGGTTCAAGGGCCATCGGTATGAGTTATGGATATCTAGTGTAACATAATGGTTCAAGGGCCATGGTTATGGGTTATCGACACCTATTACTTGTAAAATGGATATCTATAGGCTATTTGGTCATGGCTAGTAGTTATAATGGTTCAAGGGACATCGATATCATTTATGGACATCTAGTAGTTATAATGGTTCAAGGGCCATGGTTATGGGTCATGGAGACCTATTACATGTTAAATGGATATTATAGGCTATTAGTCTTGGCTAGTAGGTATAATGGTTCTAGCGTCATCGGTATGAGTTATAGAAATCTAGTGGTTATAATGGTTCAAGGGCTATAGTTATGGGTTGTGGACACCGTTGTAAAATGGATATCTATAGGCTATTGGTCATGGCTAATAGTTATAATGGTTCAAGGGTCATCGGTATGAGTTATGGACATCTAGTGGTTATAATGGTTCAAGGGCCATCGTTATGGGTTATCGACACATGTTACTTGTAAAGTGGATATCTGTAGGCTATTGGTCATGGATAGTAGATATAATGGTTCTAGGGTCATCGGTGCGAGTTATAGACATCTAGTGGTTATAATGGTTCAAGGGCCATGGTTATGGGTTATGGACACCTATTACTTGTAAAATGGATATCTATAGGCTATCAGTCATGTTAAGTACTTATAATGGTTCAAGGGCTATGGTTATGGGTTATGGACACCTATTACTTGTAAAATGGATATCTATAGGTTATTGGTCGTGGTTAGTAGTTATAATGGTTGAAGGGCCATCGGTATGAGGTTTGGACATCTAGTGGTTTTAATGGTTCAAGGGCCATGGTTATGGGTTATGGACACCTATTACTTGTAAAATGGATATCTTTAGGCGATTGGTCATGGCTAGTAGTTATAATGTTTCAAGGGCCATCAGTATGAGTTATGGACATCTAGTGGTTATAATGGTTCAAGGGCCATGGTTATGGGTTATGAACACCTATTACTTGTATAATGGATATCTATAGGCTATTTGGTCATGGCTAGAAGTTATAATGTTTCAAGGGCCATCGGTATGAGTTATGGACATCTAGTGGTTATAATGGTTCAAGGGCCATGGTTATGGGTTATGGACACCTATTACTTGTAAAATGGATATCTATAGGGTATTGGTCATGGCTAGTAGTTATAATGGTTCAAGGGCCATCAGTATGAGTTATGGACATCTAGTGGTTATAATGGTTCAAGGGCCATGTTTATGGCTTATGGACACCTATCAGTTGTAAAATGGATATCTATAGGCTATTGGTCATGGCTAGTAGTTATAATGGCTCAAGGGCCATCGGTATGAGTTATGGTCATCTAGTGGTTATGATGGTTCAAGGGCCATGGTAATGGGTTATGGACACCTATTACTTGTAAAATGGATATCTATAGTCTATTTGTCATGGCTAGTAGTTATAATGGTTCAAGGGCCATCGGTATGAGTTATAGACATCTAGTGGTTATAATGGTTCAAGGGCCATCGTTATGGGTTATCGACACCTGTTACTTGTAAAGTGGATATCTGTAGGCTATTGGTCATGGCTAGTAGATATAATGGTTCTAGGGTCATCGGTGTGAGTTATAGACATCTAGTGGTTATAATGGTTTAAGGGCCATGGTTATGGGTTCTGGATACCTATTACTTGTAAAATGGATATCTATAGGCTATTGGTCATGGCTAGTAGTTATAATGGTTCAAGGGCAATCTTTATGAGTTATGGACATCTAGTGGCTATAATGGTTCAAGGGCCATGGTTATGGGTTATGGACACCTATTACTTGTAAATGGATATCTATAGGCTATTGGTCATGGCTAGTAGTTAAAATGGTTCAAGGGAAATCGGTATGAGTTATGGACGTCTAGTGGTTACAATGGTTCAAGGCCCATGGTTATGAGTTATGGACACCTATTACTTGTATAATGGATATCTATAGGCAATTTGGTAATGGCTAGTAATTATAATGGTTCAAGGGCCATCAGTATGAGTTATGGACATCTAGAGGTTATAATGGTTCAAGGGCCATGTTATGGGTTATGGACACCTATTACTTGTAAAATGGATATCTATAGGCTATTGGTCATGGCTAGTAGTTATAATGGTTCAAGGGCCATCGGTATGACTTATGGACATCTAGTGGTTACAATGGTTCAAGGGCCATGGTTATGGGTTATGGACACCTATTACTTGTAAATGGATATCTATAGGCCATTGGTCTTGGCTAGTAGTTATAATGGTTCAAGGGCAATCGTTATGAGTTATGGACATCTAGTGGCTATAATGGTTCAAGGGCCATGGTTATGGGTAATGGACACCTATTACATGTAAAATGGATATCTAAAGGCCATTGGTCATGGCTAGTAGTTATAATGGTTCCAGGGCCATCGGTATGAGTTATGGACATCTAGTGGTTATAATGGTTCAAGGGCCATGGTTATGGTTTATGGACACCTATTACTTGTAAAATGGATATCTATGGGCTATTGGTCATGGCTAGTAGTTATAATGGTTCAAGGGCAATCGTTATGAGTTATGGACATCTAGTGGCTATAATGGTTCAAGGGCCATGGTTATGGGTAATGGACACCTATTACATGTAAAATGGATATCTAAAGGCTATTGGTCATGGCTAGTAGTTATAATGTTTCAAGGGCCATCAGTATGAGTTATGGACATCTAGTGGTTATAATTGTTCAAGGGCCATGGTTATGGCTTATGGACACTTATTACTTGTATAATGGATATCTATAGGCAATTTGGTCATGGCTAGTAGTTATAATGGTTCAAGGGCCATCGGTATGAGTTATGGACATCTAGTTGTTATAATGGTTCAAGGCCATGGTTATGGGTTATGGACACCTATTACTTGTAAAATGGATATCTATAGGCTATTGGTCAAGGCTAGTAGTTATAATGGTTCATGGGCCATCGGTATGAGTTATGGACATCTAGTGGTTATAATGGTTAAAGGGACATCGGTATGAGTTATGGACACCTATTACTTGTAAAGTGGATATCTATTGGTCATTGCTAGTAGTTATAATGGTTCAAGGGCCATCAGTATGAGTTATGAACATCTAGTGGTTATAATGGTAGGGTCATGGTTATGGGTTATGGACACTTATTACTTGTATAATGGATATCTATAGGCTATTTGGTCATGGCTAGCAGTTATAATGTTTCAAGGGCCATCGGTATGAGTTATGGACATCTAGTGGTTATAATGGTTCAAGGGCCATGGTTATGGGTTATGGATACCTATTACTTGTAAAATGGATATCTATAGGCTATTGGTCATGGCTAGTAGTTATAATGGTTCAAGGGCAATCTTTATGAGTTATGGACATCTAGTGGCTATAATGGGTCAAGGGCCATGGTTATGGGTTATGGACACCTATTACTTATATAATGGATATCTATAGGCTATTTGGTCATGGCTAGTAGTTATAATGGTTCAAGGGCCATCGATATCATTTATGGACATCTAGTGGTTATAATGGTTCAAGGGCCATGGTTATGGGTCATGGAGACCTATTACATGTTAAATGGATATTATAGGCTATTAGTCTTGGGTAGTAGGTATAATGCTTCTAGGGTCATCGGTATGAGTTATGGACATCTAGTGGTTATAATGGTTCAAGGGCTATGGTTATGGGTTATGGACACCTATCAGTTGTAAAATGGATATGTATAGGCTATTGGTCATGGCTAATAGTTATAATGGTTCAAGGGTCATCGGCATGAGTTATGGACATCTAGTGGTTATAATGGTTCAAGGGCCATGGTTATGGGTTATCGACACCTATTACTTGTAAAGTGGATATCTGTAGGCTATTGGTCGTGGATAGTGGCTATAATGGTTCAAGGGCCATGGTTATGGGCAATGGACACCTATTACATGTAAACTGGATATCTAAAGGCTATTGGTCATGGCTAGTAGTTATAATGTTTCCAGGGCCATCAGTATGAGTTATGGACATCTAGTGGTTATAATGGTTCAAGGGCCATGGTTATGCGTTATGGACACCTATTACTTGTATAATGGATATCTATAGGCAATTTGGTAATGGCTAGAAGTTATAATGGTTCAAGGGCCATCAGTATGAGTTATGGACATCTAGTGGTTATAATGGTTCAAGGGCCATGGTTATGGGTTATGGACACCTATTACTTGTAAAATGGATATCTATAGGCTATTGGTCATGGCTAGTAGTTGTAATGGTTCAAGGGCCATCGGTATGAGTTATGGACATCTAGTGGTTACAAAGGTTCAAGGGCCATGGTTATGGGTTATGGACACCTATTACTTGTAAATGGATATCTATAGGCCATTGGTCAGGGCTAGTAGTTATAATGGTTCAAGGGCAATCGTTATGAGTTATGGACATCTAGTGGCTATAATGGTTCAAGGGCCATGGTTATGGGTAATGGACACCTATTACATGTAAAATGGATATCTAAAGGCTATTGGTCATGGCTAGTAGTTATAATGGTTCCAGGGCCATCGGTATGAGTTATGGACATCTAGTGGTTATAATGGTTCAAGGGCCATGGTTATGGGTTATGGACACCTATTACTTGTAAAATGGATATCTATAGGCTATTGGTCATGGCTAGTAGTTATAATGGTTCAAGGGCAATCGTTATGAGTTATGGACATCTAGTGGCTATAATGGTTCAAGGGCCATGGTTATGGGTAATGGACACCTATTACATGTAAAATGGATATCTAAAGGCTATTGGTCATGGCTAGTAGTTATAATGTTTCAAGGGCCATCAGTATGAGTTATGGACATCTAGTGGTTATAATTGTTCAAGGGTCATGGTTATGGCTTATGGACACTTATTACTTGTATAATGGATATCTATAGGCTATTTGGTCATGGCTAGCAGTTATAATGTTTCAAGGGCCATCGGTATGCGTTATGGACACCTATTACTTGTAAAATGGATATCTATAGGCTATTGGTCAAAGCTAGTAGTTATAATGGTTCATGGGTCATCGGTATGAGTTATGGACATCTAGTGGTTATAATGGTTCAAGGGACATCGGTATGAGTTATGGACACCAATTACTTGTAAAGTGGATATCTATTGGTCATGGCTAGTAGTTATAATGGTTCAAGGGCCATCAGTATGAGTTATGGACATCTAGTGGTTATAATGGTAGGGTCATGGTTATTGGTTATGGATACCTATTACTAGTAAAATGGAAACCTAAAGCCTATTGGTCATCGCTAGCAGTTATAATGTTTCAAGGGCCATCGGTATGAGTTATGGACATCTAGTGGTTATAATGGTTCAAGGGCCATGGTTATGGGTTATGGATACCTATTACTTGTAAAATTGATATCTATAGGCTATTGGTCATGGCTAGTAGTTATAATGGTTCAAGGGCCATCGGTATGAGTTATGGACGTCTAGTGGTTACAATTGTTCAAGGGCCATGGTTATGGGTTATGGACACCTATTACTTGTAAATGGATATCTATAGGTTATTGGTCATGGCTAGTAGTTATAATGGTTCAAGGACAATCGTTATGAGTTATGGACATCTAGTGGCTATAATGGTTCAAGGGCCATGGTTATGGGTAATGGACACCTATTACATGTAAAATGGATATCTAAACGCTATTGGTCATGGCTAGTAGTTATAATGGTTCAAGGGCCGTCGGTATGAGTTATGGACATCTAGTGTAACATAATGGTTCAAGGGCCATGGTTATGAGTTATGGACACCTATTACTTGTAAAATGGATATCTATAGGTTATTGGTCATGGCTAGTAGTTATAATGGTTCAAGGGAAATTGTTATAAGTTATGGACATCTAGTGGCTATAATGGGTCAAGGGCCATGGTTATGGGTTATGGACACCTAATACTTGTATAATGGATATCTATAGGCTATTTGGTCATGGCTAGTAGTTATAATGGTTCAAGGGCCATCGATATCATTTATGGACATCTAGTGGTTATAATGGCTCAAGGGCCATGGTTATGGGTCATGGAGACCTATTACATGTTAAATGGATATTATAGGCTATTAGTCTTGGGTGGTAGGTATAATGGTTCTAGGCTCATCGGTATGAGTTATGGACATCTAGTGGTTATAATGGTTCAAAGGCTATGGTTATGGGGTATGGACACCTATCAGTTGTAAAATGGATATCTATAGGCTATTGGTCATGGCTAATAGTTATAATGGTTCAAGGGTCATCGGTATGAGTTATGGACATCTAGTGGTTATAATGGTTCAAGGGCCATGGTTATGGGTTATCGACACCTATTACTTGTAAAGTGGATATCTGTAGGCTATTGGTCATGGATAGTGGCTATAATGGTTCAAGGGCAATTATTATGAGTTATGGACGTCTAGTGGCTATAATGGTTCAAGGGCCATGGTTATGGGCAATGGACACCTATTACATGTAAAATGGATATCTAAAGGCTATTGGTCATGGCTAGTAGTTATAATGTTTCCAGGGCCATCAGTATGAGTTATGGACATCTAGTGGTTATAATGGTTCAAGGGCCATGGTTATGCGTTATGGACACCTATTACTTGTATAATGGATATCTATAGGCAATTTGGTAATGGCTAGTAGTTATAATGGTTCAAGGGCCACCAGTATGAGTTATGGACATCTAGTGGTTAAAATGGTTCAAGGGCCATGGTTATGGGTTATGGACACCTATTACTTGTAAATGGATATCTATTGGCCATTGGTCATGGCTAGGAGTTATAATGGTTCAAGGGCAATCGTTATGAGTTATGGACATCTAGTGGCTATAATGGTTCAAGGGCCATGGTTATGGGTAATGGACACCTATTACATGTAAAATGGATATCTAAAGGCCATTGGTCATGGCTAGTAGTTCTAATGGTTCCAGGGCCATCGGTATGAGTTATGGACATCTAGTGGTTATAATGGTTCAAGGGCCATGGTTATGGTTTATGGACACCTATTACTTGTAAAATGGATATCTATAGGCTATTGGTCATGGCTAGTAGTTATAATGGTTCAAGGGCAATCATTATGAGTTATGGACATCTAGTGGCTATAATGGTTCAAGGGCCATGGTTATGGGTAATGGACACCTATTACATGTAAAATGGATATCTAAAGGCTATTGGTCATGGCTAGTAGTTATAATGTTTCAAGGGCCATCAGTATGAGTTATGGACATCTAGTGGTTATAATTGTTCAAGGGCCATGGTTATGGCTTATGGACACTTATTACTTGTATAATGGATATCTATAGGCAATTTGGTCATGGCTAGTAGTTATAATGGTTCAAGGGCCATCGGTATGAGTTATGGACATCTAGTTGTTATAATGGTTCAAGGCCATGGTTATGGGTTATGGACACCTATTACTTGTAAAATGGATATCTATAGGCTATTGGTCAAGGCTAGTAGTTATAATGGTTCATGGGCCATCGTTATGAGTTATGGACATCTAGTGGTTATAATGGTTTAAGGGACATCGGTATGAGTTATGGACACCTATTACTTGTAAAGTGGATATCTATTGGTCATTGCTAGTAGTTATAATGGTTCAAGGGCCATCAGTATGAGTTATGAACATCTAGTGGTTATAATGGTAGGGTCATGGTTATGGGTTATGGACACTTATTACTTGTATAATGGATATCTATAGGCTATTTGGTCATGGCTAGCAGTTATAATGTTTCAAGGGCCATCGGTATGAGTTATGGACATCTAGTGGTTATAATGGTTCAAGGGCCATGGTTATGGGTTATGGATACCTATTACTTGTAAAATGGATATCTATAGGCTATTGGTCATGGCTAGTAGTTATAATGGTTCAAGGGCAATCTTTATGAGTTATGGACATCTAGTGGCTATAATGGGTCAAGGGCCATGGTTATGGGTTATGGACACCTATTACTTGTATAATGGATATCTATAGGCTATTTGGTCATGGCTAGTAGTTATAATGGTTCAAGGGCCATCGATATCATTTATGGACATCTAGTGGTTATAATGGTTCAAGGGCCATGGTTATGGGTCATCGAGACCTATTACATGTTAAATGGATATTATAGGCTATTAGTCTTGGGTAGTAGGTATAATGCTTCTAGGGTCATCGGTATGAGTTATGGACATCTAGTGGTTATAATGGTTCAAGGGCTATGGTTATGGGTTATGGACACCTATCAGTTGTAAAATGGATATCTATAGGCTATTGGTCATGGCTAATAGTTATAATGGTTCAAGGGTCATCGGCATGAGTTATGGACATCTAGTGGTTATAATGGTTCAAGGGCCATGGTTATGGGTTATCGACACCTATTACTTGTAAAGTGGATATCTGTAGGCTATTGGTCGTGGATAGTGGCTATAATGGTTCAAGGGCCATGGTTATGGGTAATGGACACCTATTACTTGTAAAATGGATATCTAATGGCTATTGGTCATGGCTAGTAGTTATAATGTTTCCAGGGCCATCAGTATGAGTTATGGACATCTAGTGGTTATAATGGTTCAAGGGCCATGGTTATGGGTTATGGACACCTATTACTTGTAAAATGGATATCTTTAGGCTATTGGTCATGGCTAGTAGTTATAATGTTTCAAGGGCCATCAGTATGAGTTATGGACATCTAGTGGTTATAATGGTTCAAGGGCCATGGTTATGGGTTATGGATACCTATTACTTGTAAAATGGATATCTATAGACTATTGGTCATGGCTAGTAGTTATAATGGTTCAAGGGCAATTATTATGAGTTATGGACATCTAGTGGCTATAATGGTTCAAGGGCCATGGTTATGGGCAATGGACACCTATTACATGTAAACTGGATATCTAAAGGCTATTGGTCATGGCTAGTAGTTATAATGTTTCCAGGGCCATCAGTATGAGTTATGGACATCTAGTGGTTATAATGGTTCAAGGGCCATGGTTATGCGTTATGGACACCTATTACTTGTATAATGGATATCTATAGGCAATTTGGTAATGGCTAGAAGTTATAATGGTTCAAGGGCCATCAGTATGAGTTATGGACATCTAGTGGTTATAATGGTTCAAGGGCCATGGTTATGGGTTATGGACACCTATTACTTGTAAAATGGATATCTATAGGCTATTGGTCATGGCTAGTAGTTGTAATGGTTCAAGGGCCATCGGTATGAGTTATGGACATCTAGTGGTTACAAAGGTTCAAGGGCCATGGTTATGGGTTATGGACACCTATTACTTGTAAATGGATATCTATAGGCCATTGGTCAGGGCTAGTAGTTATAATGGTTCAAGGGCAATCGTTATGAGTTATGGACATCTAGTGGCTATTATGGTTCAAAGGCCATGGTTATGGGTAATGGACACCTATTACATGTAAAATGGATATCTAAAGGCTATTGGTCATGGCTAGTAGTTATAATGGTTCCAGGGCCATCGGTATGAGTTATGGACATCTAGTGGTTATAATGGTTCAAGGGCCATGGTTATGGGTTATGGACACCTATTACTTGTAAAATGGATATCTATAGGCTATTGGTCATGGCTAGTAGTTATAATGGTTCAAGGGCAATCGTTATGAGTTATGGACATCTAGTGGCTATAATGGTTCAAGGGCCATGGTTATGGGTAATGGACACCTATTACATGTAAAATGGATATCTAAAGGCTATTGGTCATGGCTAGTAGTTATAATGTTTCAAGGGCCATCAGTATGAGTTATGGACATCTAGTGGTTATAATTGTTCAAGGGTCATGGTTATGGCTTATGGACACTTATTACTTGTATAATGGATATCTATAGGCTATTTGGTCATGGCTAGCAGTTATAATGTTTCAAGGGCCATCGGTATGAGTTATGGACATCTAGTGGTTACAATGGTTCAAGGCCACGGTTATGGGTTATGGACACCTATTACTTGTAAAATGGATATCTATAGGCTATTGGTCAAGGCTAGTAGTTATAATGGTTCATGGGTCATCGGTATGAGTTATGGACATCTAGTGGTTATAATGGTTCAAGGGACATCGGTATGAGTTATGGACACCAATTACTTGTAAAGTGGATATCTATTGGTCATGGCTAGTAGTTATAATGGTTCAAGGGCCATCAGTATGAGTTATGGACATCTAGTGGTTATAATGGTAGGGTCATGGTTATTGGTTATGGATACCTATTACTAGTAAAATGGAAACCTAAAGGCTATTGGTCATGGCTAGCAGTTATAATGTTTCAAGGGCCATCGGTATGAGTTATGGACATCTAGTGGTTATAATGGTTCAAGGGCCATGATTATGGGTTATGGATACCTATTACTTGTAAAATTGATATCTATAGGCTATTGGTCATGGCTAGTAGTTATAATGGTTCAAGGGCCATCGGTATGAGTTATGGACGTCTAGTGGTTACAATTGTTCAAGGGCCATGGTTATGGGTTATGGACACCTATTACTTGTAAATGGATATCTATAGGTTATTGGTCATGGCTAGTAGTTATAATGGTTCAAGGACAATCGTTATGAGTTATGGACATCTAGTGGCTATAATGGTTCAAGGGCCATGGTTATGGGTAATGGACACCTATTACATGTAAAATGGATATCTAAACGCTATTGGTCATGGCTAGTAGTTATAATGGTTCAAGGGCCGTCGGTATGAGTTATGGACATCTAGTGTAACATAATGGTTCAAGGGCCATGGTTATGAGTTATGGACACCTATTACTTGTAAAATGGATATCTATAGGTTATTGGTCATGGCTAGTAGTTATAATGGTTCAAGGGAAATTGTTATAAGTTATGGACATCTAGTGGCTATAATGGGTCAAGGGCCATGGTTATGGGTTATGGACACCTAATACTTGTATAATGGATATCTATAGGCTATTTGGTCATGGCTAGTAGTTATAATGGTTCAAGGGCCATCGATATCATTTATGGACATCTAGTGGTTATAATGGCTCAAGGGCCATGGTTATGGGTCATGGAGACCTATTACATGTTAAATGGATATTATAGGCTATTAGTCTTGGGTGGTAGGTATAATGGTTCTAGGCTCATCGGTATGAGTTATGGACATCTAGTGGTTATAATGGTTCAAAGGCTATGGTTATGGGGTATGGACACCTATCAGTTGTAAAATGGATATCTATAGGCTATTGGTCATGGCTAATAGTTATAATGGTTCAAGGGTCATCGGTATGAGTTATGGACATCTAGTGGTTATAATGGTTCAAGGGCCATGGTTAATAGTTATCGACACCTATTACTTGTAAAGTGGATATCTATAGGCTATTGGTCATGGATAGTGGCTATAATGGTTCAAGGGCAATTATTATGAGTTATGGACGTCTAGTGGCTATAATGGTTCAAGGGCCATGGTTATGGGCAATGGACACCTATTACATGTAAAATGGATATCTAAAGGCTATTGGTCATGGCTAGTAGTTATAATGTTTCCAGGGCCATCAGTATGAGTTATGGACATCTAGTGGTTATAATGGTTCAAGGGCCATGGTTATGCGTTATGGACACCTATTACTTGTATAATGGATATCTATAGGCAATTTGGTAATGGCTAGTAGTTATGATGGTTCAAGGGCCACCAGTATGAGTTATGGACATCTAGTGGTTAAAATGGTTCAAGGGCCATGGTTATGGGTTATGGACACCTATTACTTGTAAATGGATATCTATTGGCCATTGGTCAAGGCTAGGAGTTATAATGGTTCAAGGGCAATCGTTATGAGTTATGGACATCTAGTGGCTATAATGGTTCAAGGGCCATGGTTATGGGTAATGGACACCTATTACATGTAAAATGGATATCTAAAGGCTATTAGTCATGGGTAGTAGTTATAATGGTTCCAGTGCCATCGGTATGAGTTATGGACATCTAGTGGTTATAATGGTTCAAGGGCCATGGTTATGGGTTATGGACACCTATTACTTATAAAATGGATATCTATAGGCTATTGGCCATGGCTAGTAGTTATAATGGTTCAAGGACAATCGTTATGAGTTATGGACATCTAGTGGCTATAATGGTTCAAGGGCCATGGTTATGGGGAATGGACACCTATTACATGTAAAATGGATATATTTAGGCTATTGGTCATGGCTAGTAGTTATAATGTTTCAAGGGCCATCAGTATGAGTTATGGACATCTAGTGGTTATAATGGTTCAAGGGCCATGGTTATGGGTTATGGATACCTATTACTTGTAAAATGGATATCTATAGGCTATAGGTCATGGCTAGTAGTTATAATAGTTCAAGGGCAATCATTATGAGTTATGGACATCTAGTGGCTATAATGGTTCAAGGGCCATGGTTATGGGCAATGGACACCTATTACATGTAAAATGGATATCTAAAGGCTATTGGTCATGGCTAGTAGTTATAATGGTTCAAGGGCAATCGTTATGAGTTATGGACATCTAGTGGCTATAATGGTTCAAGGGCCATGGTTATGGGTAATGGACACCTATTACATGTAAAATGGATATCTAAAGGCTATTGGTCATGGCTAGTAGTTATAATGTTTCAAGGGCGATCAGTATGAGTTATGGACATCTAGTGGTTATAATTGTTCAAGGGCCATGGTTACGGCTTATGGACACTTATTACTTGTATAATGGATATCTATAGGCAATTTGGTCATGGCTAGTAGTTATAATGGTTCAAGGGCCATCGGTATGAGTTATGGACATCTAGTGGTTATAATGGTTCTAGGCCATGGTTATGGGTTATGGACACCTATTACTTGTAAAATGGATATCTATAGGCTATTGGTCATGCCTAGTAGTTATAATGGTTCAAGGACCATCGTTATGAGTTATGGACATCTAGTGGTTATAATGGTTCAAGGGACATCAGTATGAGTTATGGACAGCTATTACTTGTAAAATGGATATCTATATGTCATGGCTAGTAGTTATAATGGTTCAAGGGCCATCAGTATGAGTTATGGACATCTAGTGGTTATAATGGTAGGGTCATGGTTATGGGTTATGGACACTTATTACTGGTATAATGGATATCTATAGGCTATTTGGTCATGGCTAGCAATTATAATGTTTCAAGGGCCATCGGTATAAGTTATGGACATCTAGTGGTTATAATGGTTCAAGGGCCATGGTTATGGGTTATGGATACCTATTACTTGTAAAATGGATATCTATAGGCTATTGGTCATGGCTAGTAGTTATAATTGTTCAAGGCCAATCTTTATGAGTTATGGACATCTAGTGGCTATAATGGTTCAAGGGCCATGGTTATGGGTAATGGACACCTATTACATGTAAAATGGATATCTAAAGGCTATTGGTCAAGGCTAGTAGTTATAATGGTTCAAGGGCCTTCGGTATGAGTTACAGACATCTAGTGGTTATAATGGTTCAAGGGCCATGGTTATGGGTTATGGATACCTATTACTTTTAAAATGGATATCTAAAGGCTATTGGTCATGGCTAGTAGTTATAATGTTTCCAGAGCCATCAGTATGAGTTATGGACATCTAGTGGCTATAATGGTTCAAGGGCCATGGTTATGGGTTATGGACACCTATTACTTGTATAATGGATATCTATAGGCTATTTGGTCATTGCTAGTAGTTATAATGTTTCAAGCGCCATCGGTATGAGTTATGGACAAATAGTGGTTATTATGGTTCAAGGGCCATGGTTATGGGTTATGGACACCTATTACTTGTAAAATGGATATCTATAGGCTATTGGTCATTGCTAGTAGTTATAATGGTTCAAGGGCATCAGTATGAGTTATGGACATCTAGTGGTTATAATGATTCAAGGGCCATGGTTATGGGTTATGGACACCTATTACTTGTAAAATGGATATCTATACGCTCTTGGTCATTGCTAGTAGTTATAATGGTTCAACGGCCATCAGTATGAGTTATGGACATATAGTGGTTATTATGGTTCGAGGGCCATGGTTATGGGTCATGGACACCTATTACATGTAAAATGGATATCCTTAGGCTATTGGTCAGGGCTAGTAGTTATAATGTTTCAAGGGCCATCAGTATGAGTTATGGACATCTAGTGGTTATAATGGTTCAAGGGCCATGGTTATGGGTTATGGATACCTATTACTTGTAAAATGGATATCTATAGGCTATAGGTCATGGCTAGTAGTTATAATAGTTCAAGGGCAATCATTATGAGTTATGGACATCTAGTGGCTATAATGGTTCAAGGGCCATGGTTATGGGCAATGGACACCTATTACATGTAAAATGGATATCTAAAGGCTATTGGTCATGGCTAGTAGTTATAATGCTTCCAGGGCCAACAGTATGAGTTATGGACATCTAGTGGTTATAATGGTTCAAGGGCCATGGTTATGCGTTATGGACACCTATTACTTGTATAATGGATATCTATAGGCAATTTGGTAATGGCTAGTAGTTATAATGGTTCAAGGGCCATCAGTATGAGTTATGGACATCTAGTGGTTATAATGGTTCAAGGGCCATGGTTATGGGTTATGGACACCTATTACTTGTAAAATGGATATCTATAGGCTATTGGTCATGGCTAGTAGTTATAATGGTTCAAGGGCCATCGGTATGAGTTATGGACATCTAGTGTTACAATGGTTCAAGGGCCATGGTTATTGGTTATGGACACCTATTACTTGTAAATGGATATCTATAGGCCATTGGTCATGGCTAGGAGTTATAATGGTTCAAGGGAAATCGTTATGAGTTATGGACATCTAGTGGCTATAATGGTTCGAGGGCCATGGTTACGGGTAATGGACACCTATTACATGTAAAATGGATATCTAAAGGTTATTAGTCATGGGTAGTAGTTATAATGGTTCCAGGGCCATCGATATGAGTTATGGACATCTAGTGGTTATAATGGTTCAAGGGCCATGGTTATGGGTTATGGACACCTATTAATTATAAAATGGATATCTATAGGCTATTGGTCATGGCTAGTAGTTATAATGGTTCAAGGGCAATCGTTATGAGTTATGGACATCTAGTGGCTATAATGGTTAAAGGGCCATGGTTATGGGTAATGGACACCTATTACATGTAAAATGGATATCTAAAGGCTATTGGTCATGGCTAGTAGTTATAATGTTTCAAGGGCGATCAGTATGAGTTATGGACATCTAGTGGTTATAATTGTTCAAGGGCCATGGTTATGGGTTATGGACACTTATTACTTGTATAATGGATATCTATAGGTAATTTGGTCATGGCTAGTAGTTATAATGGTTCAAGGGCCATGGTTATGGGTTATGGACACCTATTACTTGTAAAATGGATATCTATAGGCTATTGGTCATGCCTAGTAGTTATAATGGTTCAAGGGCCATCGTTATGAGTTATGGACATCTAGTGGTTATAATGGTTCAAGGGACATCAGTATGAGTTATGGACAGTTATTACTTGTAAAATGGATATCTATTGGTCATGGCTAGTAGTTATAATGGTTCAAGGGCCATCAGTATGAGTTATGGACATCTAGTGGTTATAATGGTAGGGTCATGGTTATGGGTTATGGACACTTATTACTTGTATAATGGATATCTATAGGCTATTTGGTCATGGCTAGCAATTATAATGTTTCAAGGGCCATCGGTATGAGTTATGGACATCTAGTGGTTATAATGGTTCAAGGGCCATGGTTATGGGTAATGGACACCTATTACATGTAAAATGGATATCTAAAGGCTATTGGTCATGGCTAGTAGTTATAATGGTTCAAGGGCCTTCGGTATGAGTTACAGACATCTAGTGGTTATAATGGTTCAAGGGCCATGGTTATGGGTTATGGATACCTATTACTTTTAAAATGGATATCTAAAGGCTATTGGTCATGGCTAGTAGTTATAATGTTTCCAGGGCCATCAGTATGAGTTATGGACATCTAGTGGCTATAATGGTTCAAGGGCCATGGTTATGGGTTATGGACACCTATTACTTGTATAATGGATATCTACAGGCTATTTGGTCATTGCTAGTAGTTATAATGTTTCAAGCGCCATCGGTATGAGTTATGGACAAATAGTGGTTATTATGGTTCAAGGGCCATGGTTATGGGTTATGAACACCTATTACTTGTAAAATGGATATCTATAGGCTATTGGTCATTGCTAGTAGTTATAATGGTTCAAGGGCATCAGTATGAGTTATGGACATCTAGTGGCTATAATGATTCAAGGGCCATGGTTATGGGTTATGGACACCTATTACTTGTAAAATGGATATCTATACGCTCTTGGTCATTGCTAGTAGTTATAATGGTTCAACGGACATCGGTATGAGTTATGGACATATAGTGGTTATTATGGTTCGAGGGCCATGGTTATGGGTCATGGACACCTATTACTTGTAAAATGGATATCTATAGGCTATCTGGTCATGACTAGTAGGTATAATGGTTCAAGGGCCATCAGTAAGAGTTATGGACATCTAGTGGTTATAATGGTTCAAGAGCCATGGTTATGGGTTATGAACACCTATTACTTGTAAAATGGATATCTGTATGCTATTTTGTCATGGGTGGTAGTTATAATGGTTCAAGGGCCATGGTTATGGGTTATGGACATATAGTGGTAATAATGGTTCAAGGGCCATCGGTATGAATTTCTATAGGCGATCTGGTCATGGCTAGTAGTTAAAATGGTTCAAGGGCCATCGGTATGAGGTATATACATCTAGTGGTTATAATGGTTCAAGAGCCATGTTTATGGGTTATGGACACCTATTACTTGTAAAATGGATATATATATAGGCTATTGGTCATGGTTAGTAGTTATAATGGTTCAAGGGCCATCAGTATGAGTTATGGACATATAGTGGTTATAATGGTTCAAGGGCCATGGTTATGGGTTATGGACACATATTACTTGTCAAATGAATATCTATAGGGGATCTGGTCATGGCTAGTAGTTATAATGGTTCAAGGGCCATCAGTAAGAGTTAAGGACATCTAGTGGTTATAATGATTCAAGGGCCGTGGTTATGGGATATGGACACCTATTACTTGTAAAATGGATATCTATATGTTATTTTGTCATGGGTAGTAGTTATAATGGTTCAGGGGCCATGGTTATGGGTTATGGACATATAGTGGTAATAATGGTTCAAGGGCCACGGTTATGGGTTATGGACACATATTACTTGTAAAATGGATATCTGTAGGCTATTGGTCATGGGTAGTAGTTATAATGGTTCAAGGGCCATCAGTATGAGTTATGGACATATAGTGGTTATAATGGTTCAAGGGTCATGGTTATGGGAAATTGACACCTATTACTTGTAAAATGGATATCTATATGTTATTCTCTCAAGGGTAGTAGTTATAATGGTTCAAGGGCCATCGGTATTAGTTATGGACATCTAGTGTTTATAATGGTTCAAGAGCCATGGTTATGTGTTATGGACACCTTTTACTTGTAAAATGGATATCTATGGGCTATTGGTCATGGCTAGTATTAATAATGGTTCTAGGGTCATCGGTAAGAGTTATGGACATCTAGTGGTTATAATGGTTCAAGGGCCATGGGTATGGGTTATGGACATCTTTTACTTGTAAAATGGATATCTATAGGCTATTGGTTATGGCTAGTAGATATAATGGTTCATGGGATATTGGTATGAGTTTTGGACATATACTGGTTATAATGGTACAAGGGCCGTGGTTATGGGTTATGGACACCGGTTACTTGTAAAATTGATATCTTCAGGCTACTTGTCATGGCTAGTAGTTATAATGGTTCAAGGGCCATGGTAATGGGTTATGGACATATTGTGGTAATAATGGTTCAAGGGCCATGGTTATGGGTTATGGACACATATTACTTGTCAAATGAATTTCTATAGGCGATCTGGTCATGGCTAGTAGTTAAAATGGTTCAAGGGCTATCGGTATGAGTTATTGACATCTAGTGGTTATAATGGTTCAAGAGCCATGTTTATGGGTTATGGACACCTATTACTTGTAAAATGGATATCTATAGGCTATTGGTCATGGCTAGTAGTTATAATGGTTCAAGGGCCATCAGTATGAGTTATGGACATATAGTGGTAATAATGGTTCAAGGTCCATGGTTATGGGTTATGGACACATATTACTTGTCAAATGAATATCTATAGGGGATCTGGTCATGGCTAGTAGGTATAATGGTTCAAGGGCCATCAGTAAGAGTTATGGACATCTAGTGGTTATAATGGTTCAAGGGCCATGGTTATGGGATATGGACACCTATTACTTGTAATATGGATATCTATATGCTATTTTGTCATGGGTGGTAGTTATAATGGTTCAAGGGCCATGGTTGTGGGTTATGGACATACAGTGGTAATAATGGTTCAAGGGCCATGATTTTGGGTTATGGACACATATTACTTGTCGAATGAATTTCTATAGGCGATCTGGTCATGGCTAGTAGTTAAAATGGTTCAAGGGCCGTCGGTATGAGTTATGGACATCTAGTGGTTATAATGGTTCAAGAGCCATGGTTATGGGTTATGGACACCTATTACTTGTAAAATGGATATCTATATGCTGTTTTGTCCAGGGTAGTAATTATAATGGTTCAAGGGCCATGGTTATGGGTTATTGACATATAGTGGTAATAATGGTTCAAGGGCCATGGTTTTGGGTTATGGACACATATTACTTGTCGAATGAATTTCTATAGGCGATCTGGTCATGGCTAGTAGTTAAAATGGTTCAAGGGTCATCGGTATGAGTTATGGACATCTAGTGGTTATAATGGTTCAAGAGCCATGGTTATGGGTTATGGACACCTATTACTTGTAAAATGGATATCTATATGCTGTTTTGTCAAGGGTAGTAATTATAATGGTTCAAGGGCCATGGTTATGGGTTATTGACATATAGTGGTAATAATGGTTCAAGGGCCATGGTTTTGGGTTATGGACACATATTACTTGTCGAATGAATTTCTATAGGCGATCTGGTCATGGCTAGTAGTTAAAATGGTTCAAGGGCCATCGGTATGAGTTATTGACATCTAGTGGTTATAATGGTTCAAGAGCCATGTTTATGGGTTATGGACACCTATTACTTGTAAAATGGATATCTATAGGCTATTGGTCATGGCTAGTAGTTATAATGGTTCAAGGGCCATCAGTATGAGTTATGGACATATAGTGGTAATAATGGTTCAAGGTCCATGGTTATGGGTTATGGACACATATTACTTGTCAAAGGAATATCTATAGGGGATCTGGTCATGGCTAGTAGGTATAATGGTTCAAGGGCCATCAGTAAGAGTTATGGACATCTAGTGGTTATAATGGTTCAAGGGCCATGGTTATGGGATATGGACACCTATTACTTGTAAAATGGATATCTATATGCTATTTTGTCATGGGTGGTAGTTATAATGGTTCAAGGGCCATGGTTATGGGTTATGGACATACAGTGGTAACAATGGTTCAAGGGCCATGGTTTTGGGTTATGGACACATATTACTTGTCGAATGAATTTCTATAGGCGATCTGGTCATGGCTAGTAGTTAAAATGGTTCAAGGGCAATCGGTATGAGTTATGGACATCTAGTGGTTATAATGGTTCAAGAGCCATGGTTATGGGTTATGGACACCTATTACTTGTAAAATGGATATCTATATGCTGTTTTGTCATGGGTAGTAATTATAATGGTTCAAGGGCCATGGTTATGGGTTATTGACATATAGTGGTAATAATCGTTCAAGGGCCATGGTTTTGGGTTATGGACACATATTACTTGTCGAATGAATTTCTATAGGCGATCTGGTCATGGCTAGTAGTTAAAATGGTTCAAGGGCCATCGGTATGAGTTATGGACATCTAGTGGTTATAATGGTTCAAGAGCCATGGTTATGGGTTATGGACACCTATTACTTGTAAAATGGATATCTATATGCTGTTTTGTCATGGGTAGTAATTATAATGGTTCAAGGGCCATGGTTATGGGTTATTGACATATAGTGGTAATAATGGTTCAAGGGCCATGGTTTTGGGTTATGGACACATATTACTTGTCGAATGAATTTCTATAGGCGATCTGGTCATGGCTAGTAGTTAAAATGGTTCATGGGCCATCGGTATGAGTTATGGACATCTAGTGGTTATAATGGTTCAAGAGCCATGGTTATGGGTTATGGACCCCTATTACTTGTAAAATGGATATCTATATGCTGTTTTGTCATGGGTAGTAATTATAATGGTTCAAGGGCCATGGTTATGGGTTATTGACATATAGTGGTAATAATGGTTCAAGGGCCATGGTTATAGATTATTGACACATATTACTTGTCAAATGAATTTCTATAGGCGATCTGGTCAATGCTAGTAGTTATAATGGTTCAAGGGCCATCAGTAAGAGTTATGGACATCTAGTGGTTATAATGGTTCAAGGGCCATGGTTATGGGATATAGACACCTATTACTTGTAAAATGGATATCTATATGCTATTTTGTCATGGTAGTAGTTCTAATGGTTCAAGGGCCATGGTTATGGGTTATGGACACATATTACTTGTCGAATGAATTTCTATAGGCGATCTGGTCATGGCTAGTAGTTAAAATGGTTCAAGGGCCATCTGTATGAGTTATGGACATCTAGTGGTTATAATGGTTCAAGAGCCATGGTTATGGGTTATGGACACCTATTACTTGTAAAATGGACATCTATATGCTATTTTGGCATGGGTAGTAGTTATAATGGTTCAAGGGCCATGGTTATGGGTTATGGACATATAGTGGTAATAACGGTTCAAGGGCCATGGTTATGGGTTATGGACACATATTACTTGTCAACTGAATATCTATAGGCGATCTGGTCATTGCTAGTAGTTATAATGGTTCAAGGACCATCAGTATGAGTAATGGACATCTGTTGGTTATAATGGTTCAAGAGCCATGGTTATGAGTTATGGACACCTATTACTTGTAAAATGGATATTTATATGCTATTTTGTCATGGGTAGTAGTTATAATGGTTCAAGGCCATGGTTATGGGTTATGGATATATAGTGGTAATAATGGTTCAAGGGCCATGGTTATGGGTTATGGACACATATTACTTGTCAAATGAATTTCTATAGGCGACCTGGTCATGGCTAGTAGGTAAAGTGGTTCAAGGGCCATCGGTATGAGTTATGGACATCTAGTGGTTATAATGGTTCAAGAGCCATGGTTATGGGTTATGGACACCTATTACTTGTAAAATGGATATCTATATGCTGTTTTGTCATGGGTAGTAATTATAATGGTTCAAGGGCCATGGTTATGGGTTATTGACATATAGTGGTAATAATGGTTCAAGGGCCATGGTTTTGGGTTATGGACACATATTACTTGTCAAATGAATTTCTATAGGCGATCTGGTCATGGCTAGTAGTTAAAATGGTTCAAGGGCCATCGGTATGAGTTATGGACATCTAGTGGTTATAATGGTTCAAGAGCCATAGTTATGGGTTATGGACACCTATTACTTGTAAAATGGATATCTATATGCTGTTTTGTCATGGGTAGTAATTATAATGGTTCAAGGGCCATGGTTATGGGTTATTGACATATAGTGGTAATAATGGTTCAAGGGCCATGGTTTTGGGTTATGGACACATATTACTTGTCGAATGAATTTCTATAGGCGATCTGGTCATGGCTAGTAGTTAAAATGGATCAAGGGCCATCGGTATGAGTTATGGACATCTAGTGGTTATAATGGTTCAAGAGCCTTGGTTATGGGTTATGGACCCCTATTACTTGTAAAATGGATATCTATATGCTGTTTTGTCATGGGTAGTAATTATAATGGTTCAAGGGCCAAGGTTATGGGTTATTGACATATAGTGGTAATAATGGTTCAAGGGCCATGGTTATAGATTATTAACACATATTACTTGTCAAATGAATTTCTATAGGCGATCTGGTCATGGCTAGTAGTTATAATGGTTCAAGGGCCATCAGTAAGAGTTATGGACATCTAGTGGTTATAATGGTTCAAGGGCCATGGTTATGGGATATAGACACCTATTACTTGTAAAATGGATATCTATATGCTATTTTGTCATGGGTAGTAGTTCTAATGGTTCAAGGGCCATGGTTATGGGTTATGGACACATATTACTTGTCGAATGAATTTCTATAGGCGATCTGGTCATGGCTAGTAGTTAAAATGGTTCAAGGGCCATCTGTATGAGTTATGGACATCTAGTGGTTATAATGGTTCAAGAGCCATGGTTATGGGTTATGGACACCTATTACTTGTAAAATGGACATCTATATGCTATTTTGGCATGGGTAGTAGTTATAATGGTTCAAGGGCCATGGTTATGGGTTATGGACATATAATGGTAATAACGGTTCAAGGGCCATGGTTATGGGTTATGGACACATATTACTTGTCAACTGAATATCTATAGGCGATCTGGTCATTGCTAGTAGTTATAATGGTTCAAGGACCATCAGTATGAGTAATGGACATCTGGTGGTTATAATGGTTCAAGAGCCATGGTTATGAGTTATGGACACCTATTACTTGTAAAATGGATATCTATATGCTATTTTGTCATGGGTAGTAGTTATAATGGTTCAAGGGCCATGGTTATGGGTTATGGATATAAAGTGGTAATAATGGTTCAAGGGCCATGGTTATGGGTTATGGACACATATTACTTGTCAAATGAATTTCTATAGGCGACCTGGTCATGGCTAGTAGGTAAAGTGGTTCAAGGGCCATCGGTATGAGTTATGGACATCTAGTGGTTATAATGGTTCAAGAGCCATGGTTATGGGTTATGGACACCTATTACTTGTAAAATGGATATCTATATGCTGTTTTGTCATGGGTAGTAATTATAATGGTTCAAGGGCCATGGTTAAGGGTTATTGACATATAGTGGTAATAATGGTTCAAGGGCCATGGTTTTGGGTTATGGACACATATTACTTGTCAAATGAATTTCTATAGGCGATCTGGTCATGGCTAGTAGTTAAAATGGTTCAAGGGCCATCGGTATGAGTTATGGACATCTAGTGGTTATAATGGTTCAAGAGCCATGGTTATGGGTTATGGACCCCTATTACTTGTAAAATGGATATCTATATGCTGTTTTGTCATGGGTAGTTATTATAATGGTTCAAGGGCCATGGTTATGGGTTAATGACATATAGTGGTAATAATGGTTCAAGGGCCATGGTTATGGGTTATTGACATATAGTGGTAATAATGGTTCAAGGGCCATGGTTATAGATTATTGACACATATTACTTGTCAAATGAATTTCTATAGGCGATCTGGTCATGGCTAGTAGTTATAATGGTTCAAGGGCCATCAGTAAGAGTTATGGACATCTAGTGGTTATAATGGTTCAAGGGCCATGGTTATGGGATATAGACACCTATTACTTGTAAAATGGATATCTATATGCTATTTTGACATGGGTAGTAGTTATAATGGTTCAAGGGCCATGGTTATGGGTTATGGACACATATTACTTGTCGAATGAATTTCTATAGGCGATCTGGTCATGGCTAGTAGTTAAAATGGTTCAAGGGCCATCTGTATGAGTTATGGACATCTAGTGGTTATAATGGTTCAAGAGCCATGGTTATGGGTTATGGACACCTATTACTTGTAAAATGGACATCTATATGCTATTTTGGCATGGGTAGTAGTTATAATGGTTCAAGGGCCATGGTTATGGGTTATGGACATATAGTGGTAATAACGGTTCAAGGGCCATGGTTATGGGTTATGGACACATATTACTTGTCAACTGAATATCTATAGGCGATCTGGTCATTGCTAGTAGTTATAATGGTTCAAGGACCATCAGTATGAGTAATGGACATCTGGTGGTTATAATGGTTCAAGAGCCATGGTTATGAGTTATGGACACCTATTACTTGTAAAATGGATATCTATATGTTGTTTTGTCATGGGTAGTAATTATAATGGTTCAAGGGCCATGGTTATGGGTTATTGACATATAGTGGTAATAATGGTTCAAGGGCCATGGTTTTGGGTTATGGACACATATTACTTGTCGAATGAATTTCTATAGGCGATCTGGTCATGGCTAGTAGTTAAAATGGTTCAAGGGTCATCGGTATGAGTTATGGACATCTAGTGGTTATAATGGTTCAAGAGCCGTGGTTATGGGTTATGGACACCTATTACTTGTAAAATGGATATCTATATGCTGTTTTGTCATCGGTAGTAATTATAATGGTTCAAGGGCCATGGTTATGGGTTATTGACATATAGTGGTAATAATGGTTCAAGGGCCATGGTTTTGGGTTATGGACACATATTACTTGTCGAATGAATTTCTATAGGCGATCTGGTCATGGCTAGTAGTTAAAATGGTTCAAGGGCCATCGGTATGAGTTATTGACATCTAGTGGTTATAATGGTTCAAGAGCCATGTTTATGGGTTATGGACACCTATTACTTGTAAAATGGATATCTATAGGCTATTGGTCATGGCTAGTAGTTATAATGGTTCAAGGGCCATCAGTATGAGTTATGGACATATAGTGGTAATAATGGTTCAAGGTCCATGGTTATGGGTTATGGACACATATTACTTGTCAAATGAATATCTATAGGGGATCTGGTCATGGCTAGTAGGTATAATGGTTCAAGGGCCATCAGTAAGAGTTATGGACATCTAGTGGTTATAATGGTTCAAGGGTCATGGTTATGGGATATGGACACCTATTACTTGTAAAATGGATATCTATATGCTATTTTGTCATGGGTGGTAGTTATAATCATTCAAGGGCCATGGTTATGGGTTATGGACATACAGTGGTAATAATGGTTCAAGGGCCATGGTTTTGGGTTATGGACACATATTACTTGTCGAATGAATTTCTATAGGCGATCTGGTCATGGCTAGTAGTTAAAATGGTTCAAGGGCCATCGGTATGAGTTATGGACATCAAGTGGTTATAATGGTTCAAGAGCCATGGTTATGGGTTATGGACACCTATTACTACTAAAATGGATATCTATATGCTGTTTTGTCATGGGTAGTAATTATAATGGTTCAAGGGCCATGGTTATGGGTTATTGACATATAGTGGTAATAATGGTTCAAGGGCCATGGTTTTGGGTTATGGACACATATTACTTGTTGAATGAATTTCTATAGGCGATCTGGTCATGGCTAGTAGTTAAAATGGTTCAAGGGCCATCGGTATGAGTTATGGACATCTAGTGGTTATAATGGTTCAAGAGCCATGGTTATGGATTATGGACACCTATTACTTGTAAAATGGATATCTATATGCTGTTTTGTCATGGGTAGTAATTATAATGGTTCAAGGGCCATGGTTATGGGTTATTGACATATAGTGGTAATAATGGTTCAAGGGCCATGGTTATGGGTTATGGACACATATTACTTGTCAAATGAATATCTATAGGGGATCTGGTCATGGCTAGTAGTTATAATGGTTCAAGGGCCATCAGTAAGAGTTATGGACATCTAGTGGTTATAATGGTTCAAGGGCCATGGTTATGGGATATGGACACCTATTACTTGTAAAATGGATATCTATATGCTATTTTGTCATGGGTAGTAGTTATAACCATGGTTATGGGTTATGGACACATATTACTTGTCGAATGAATTTCTATAGGCGATCTAGTCATGGCTAGTAGTTAAAATGGTTCAAGGGCCATCGGTATGAGTTATGGACATCTAGTGGTTATAATGGTTCAAGAGCCATGGTTATGGGTTATGGACACCTATTACTTGTAAAATGGACATCTATATGCTATTTGTGCATGGGTAGTAGTTATAATGGTTCAAGGGCCATGGTTATGGGTTATGGACATATAGTGGTAATAACGGTTCAAGGGCCATGGTTATGGGTTATGGACACATATTACTTGTCAACTGAATATCTATAGGCGATCTGGTCATGGCTAGTAGTTAAAATGGTTCAAGGGCCATCGGTATGAGTTATGGACATCTAGTGGTTATAATGGTTTAAGAGCCATGTTTATGGGTTATGGACACCTATTACTTGTAAAATGGATATCTATAGGCTATTGGTCATGGCTAGTGGTTATAATGGTTCAAGGGCCATGGTTATGGGTTATGGACACATATTACTTTTCAAATGAATATCTATAGGGGATCTGGTCATGGCTAGTAGTTATAATGGTTCAAGGGCCATCAGTAAGAGTTATGGACATCTAGTGGTTATAATGGTTCAAGGGCCATGGTTATGGGATATGGACACCTATTACTTGTAAAATGGATATCTATATGCTATTTTGTCATGGGTAGTAGTTATAATGGTTCAATGGCCATGGTTATGGGTTATGGACATACAGTGGTAATAATGGTTCAAGGGCCATGGTTATGGGTTATGGACACATATTACTTGTCGAATGAATTTCAATAGGCGATCTGGTCATGGCTAGTAGTTAAAATGGTTCAAGGGCCATCGGTATGAGTTATGGACATCTAGTGGTTATAATGGTTCAAGAGCCATGGTTATGGGTTATGGACACCTATTACTTGTAAAATGGACATCTATATGCTATTTTGTCATGGGTAGTAGTTATAATGGTTCAAGGGCCATCGGTATGAGTTATGAACATCTAGTGGTTATAATGCTTCAAGGACCTTGTTTATGGGTTATGGACACCTATTACTTGTAAGATGGATATCTATAGGCTATTGGTCATGGTTAGTAGTTATAATGGTTCAAGGGCCATCAGTATGAGTTATGGACATATAGTGGTTATAATGGTTCAAGGGCCATGGTTATGGGTTATGGACACATATTACTTGTCAAATGAATATCTATAGGGGATCTGGTCATGGCTAGTAGTTATAATGGTTCAAGGGCTATCAGTAAGAGTTATGGACATCTAGTGGTTATAATGGTTCAAGGGCCATGGTTATGGGATATGGACACCTATTACTTGTAAAATGGATATCTATATGCTATTTTGTCATGGGTAGTATTTATAATGGTTCAATGGCCATGGTTATGGGTTATGGACATACAGTGGTAATAATGGTTCAAGGGCCATGGTTATGGGTTATGGACACATATTACTTGTCGAATGAATTTCAATAGGCGATCTGGTCATGGCTAGTAGTTAAAATGGTTCAAGGGCCATCGGTATGAGTTATGGACATCTAGTGGTTATAATGGTTCAAGAGCCATGGTTATGGGTTATGGACACCTATTACTTGTAAAATGGACATCTATATGCAATTTTGTCATGGGTAGTAGTTATAATGGTTCAAGGGCCATCGGTATGAGTCATGAACATCTAGTGGTTATAATGCTTCAAGAACCTTGTTTATGGGTTATGGACACCTATTATTGTAAGATGGATATCTATAGGCTATTGGTCATGTTTAGTAGTTATAATGGTTCAAGGGCCATCAGTATGAGTTATGGACATATAGTGGTTATAATGGTTCAAGGGCCATGGTTATGGGTTATGGACACATATTACTTGTCAAATGAATATCTATAGGGGATCTGGTCATGGCTAGTAGTTAGAATGGTTCAAGGGCCATCAGTAAGAGTTATGGACATCTAGTGGTTATAATGGTTCAAGGGCCCATGGTTATGGGATATGGACACCTATTACTTGTAAAATTGATATCTATAGGCTATTTGGTCATGGCTAGTAGTTATAATGGTTCAAGGGCCATTAGTATGAGTTATGGACATCTAGTGGTTATACTGGTTCAAGGGCCATGGTTATGGGTCATGGAGACCTTTTACTTGTAAAATGGATATTATAGGCTATTGGTCATGGCTAGTAGGTATAATGGTTCTAGGGTCATCTATTTGAGTTATGGACACCTATTATTTGTAAAATGGAAATCTATAGGCTATTTGTCATGGCTAGTAGTTATAATGGTTCAAGAGCCATGGTTATGGGTTATGGACACCTATTACTTGTAAAATGGACATCTATATGCTATTTGTGCATGGGTAGTAGTTATAATGGTTCAAGGGCCATGGTTATGGGTTATGGACATATAGTGGTAATAACGGTTCAAGGGCCATGGTTATGGGTTATGGACACATATTACTTGTCAACTGAATATCTATAGGCGATCTGGTTATTGCTAGTAGTTATAATGGTTCAAGGACCATCAGTATGAGTAATGGACATCTGCTGGTTATAATGGTTCAAGAGCCATGGTTATGAGTTATGGACACCTATTACTTGTAAAATGAATATCTATATGCTATTTTGTCATGGGTAGTAGTTATGATGGTTCAAGGGCCATGGTTATGGGTTATGGATATATAGTGGTAATAATGATTCAAGGGCCATGGTTATGGGTTATGGACACATATTACTTGTCAAATGAATTTCTATAGGCGTCCTGGTCATGGCTAGTAGGTAAAATGGTTCAAGGGCCATCGGTATGAGTTATGGACATCTAGTGGTTATAATGGATCAAGAGCCATGTTTATGGGTTATGGACACCTATTACTTGTAAAATGGATATCTATAGGCTATTTTGTCATGGGTAGTAGTTATAATGGTACAAGGGCCATGGTAATGGGTTATGGACATATTGTGGTAATAATGGTTCAAGGGCCATGGTTATGGGTTATGGACACATATTACTTGTCAAATGAATTTCTATAGGAGATCTGGTCATGGCTAGTAGTTAAAATGGTTCAAGGGCCATCGGTATGAGTTATGGACATCTAGTGGTTATAATGGTTTAAGAGCCATGTTTATGGGTTATGGACACCTATTACTTGTAAAATGGATATCTATAGGCTATTGGTCATGGCTAGTGGTTATAATGGTTCAAGGGCCATCAGTATGAGTTATGGACATATAGTGGTTATAATGGTTCAAGGGCCATGGTTATGGGTTATGGACACATATTACTTGTCAAATGAATATCTATAGGGGATCTGGTCATGGCTAGTAGTTATAATGGTTCAAGGGCCATCAGTAAGAGTTATGGACATCTAGTGGTTATAATGGTTCAAGGGCCATGGTTATGGGATATGGACACCTATTACTTGTAAAATGGATATCTATATGCTATTTTGTCATGGGTAGTAGTTATAATGGTTCAATGGCCATGGTTATGGGTTATGGACATACAGTGGTAATAATGGTTCAAGGGCCATGGTTATGGGTTATGGACACATATTACTTGTCGAATGAATTTCAATAGGCGATCTGGTCATGGCTAGTAGTTAAAATGGTTCAAGGGCCATCGGTATGAGTTATGGACATCTAGTGGTTATAATGGTTCAAGAGCCATGGTTATGGGTTATGGACACCTATTACTTGTAAAATGGACATCTATATGCGATTTTGTCATGGGTAGTAGTTATAATGGTTCAAGGGCCATCGGTATGAGTTATGAACATCTAGTGGTTATAATGCTTCAAGAACCTTGTTTATGGGTTATGGACACCTATTACTTGTAAGATGGATATCTATAGGCTATTGGTCATGGTTAGTAGTTATAATGGTTCAAGGGCCATCAGTATGAGTTATGGACATATAGTGGTTATAATAGTTCAAGGGCCATGGTTATGGGTTATGGACACATATTACTTGTCAAATGAATATCTATAGGGGATCTGGTCATGGCTAGTAGTTATAATGGTTCAAGGGCCATCAGTAAGAGTTATGGACATCTAGTGGTTATAATGGTTCAAGGGCCATGGTTATGGGATATGGACACCTATTACTTGTAAAATGGATATCTATATGCTATTTTGTCATGGGTAGTAGTTATAATGGTTCAATGGCCATGGTTATGGGTTATGGACATACAGTGGTAATAATGGTTCAAGGGCCATGGTTATGGGTTATGGACACATATTACTTGTCGAATGAATTTCAATAGGCGATCTGGTCATGGCTAGTAGTTAAAATGGTTCAAGGGCCATCGGTATGAGTTATGGACATCTAGTGGTTATAATGGATCAAGAGCCATGGTTATGGGTTATGGACACCTATTACTTGTAAAATGGACATCTATATGCTATTTTGTCATGGGTAGTAGTTATAATGGTTCAAGGGCCATCGGTATGAGTTATGAACATCTAGTGGTTATAATGCTTCAAGAACCTTGTTTATGGGTTATGGACACCTATTACTTGTAAGATGGATATCTATAGGCTATTGGTCATGTTTAGTAGTTATAATGGTTCAAGGGCCATCAGTATGAGTTATGGACATATAGTGGTTATAATGGTTCAAGGGCCATGGTTATGGGTTATGGACACATATTACTTGTCAAATGAATATCTATAGGGGATCTGGTCATGGCTAGTAGTTATAATGGTTCAAGGGCCATCAGTAAGAGTTATGGACATCTAGTGGTTATAATGGTTCAAGGGCCATGGTTATGGGATATGGACACCTATTACTTGTAAAATTGATATCTATAGGCTATTTGGTCATGGCTAGTAGTTATAATGGTTCAAGGGCCATCAGTATGAGTTATGGACATCTAGTGGTTATACTGGTTCAAGGGCCATGGTTATGGGTCATGGAGACCTTTTACTTGTAAAATGGATATTATAGGCTATTGGTCATGGCTAGTAGGTATAATGGTTCTAGGGTCATCTATTTGAGTTATGGACACCTATTATTTGTAAAATGGAAATCTATAGGCTATTTGTCATGGCTAGTAGTTATAATGGTCCAAGGGCCATCAATATAAGTTATGGACATCTAGTGGTTTTAATGGTTCAAGGGCCATGGTTATGGGTTATCGACCCCTATTACTTGTAAAATGGATATCTATAGGCTATCGGTCATGACTAGTAGTGATAATGGTTCAAAGGCCATGGTTATGGGTTATGGACACCTATTACTTCTAAAATGCATATCTATAGGCTATTGGTCATGGCTAGTAGCTATAATGGTTCAAGGGCCATCGGTATGATTTATGGACATCTAGTAGTTATATTGGTTCAAGGGCCATGGTTATGGGTTATGGTCACCGATTACTTCTAAAATGCATATCTATAGGCTATTGGTCATGGCTAGTAGTTATAATGGTTCAAGGGCAATCGTTATGAGTTATGGACATCTAGTGGCTATAATGGTTCAAGGGCCATGGTTATGGGTAATGGACACCTATTACATGTAAAATGGATATCTAAAGGCTATTGTTCATGGCTAGTAGTTATAATGGTTCAAGGGCCATAGGTATGAGTTATGGACATATATTGGTTATTATGATTCAAGGGCTATGGTTATGGGTTATGGACACCTATTACTTTTAAAGTGGATATCTGTAGGCTATTGGTCATGGATAGTAGGTATAATTGTTCTAGGGTCATCGGTGTGAGTTATGGACATATAGTGTTTACAATGGTTCATGGGGCATGGTTATGGGTTATGGACACCTATTACTTGAAAATGGATATCTATAGATTATTTGGTCATGACTAGTAGTTGTAATGGTTCAAGGGCCATCGGTGTGAGTTATGGGCATCTAGTGGTAATAATGGTTTAAGAGCCATGGTTATGGGTCATGGAGACCTTTTACTTGAAAAATGGATATTATAGGCTATTGGTCATGGCCAGTAGGTATAATGGTTCTAGGGTCATCTATTTGAGTTATGGACATCTAGTGCTTATAATGGTTCAAGGGCCATGGTTATGCGTTATGGACACCTATTAGTTGTAAAATGGAAATCTATAGGCTATTTGTCATGGCTAGTAGTTTTAATGGTTCAAGGGCCATCAGTATGAGTTATGGACATCTAGTGGTTATAATGGTTAAAGGGTCATGGTTATGGGTTATGGACACCTATTACTTGTAAAATTGATATTTATACGCTATTTTGTTATGGCTAGTAGTTATGATTGTTCAAGGGCCATCGGTATGAGTTATGGACATCTAGTAGTTATAATGGTTCAAGGGCCATCGGTATGAGTTATGGACATCTAGTGGTTTTAATGGTTCAAGGGCCATGGTTATGGGCTATGGACACCTATTTCTTGTAAAATGGATATTTATAGGTTTTTTGGTCATGGCTAGTACTTATAATGGTTCAAGGGCCATCGGTATGAGTTATGGACATCTAGTGGTTTTAATGGTTCAAGGGCCATGGTTATGGGCTATGGACACCTATTTCTTGTAAAATGGATATTTATAGGTTTTTTGGTCATGCCTAGTAGTTATGATGGTTCAAGGGCCATCGGTATGAGTTATGGATATCTAGTGGTTATAAAGGTTCAAGGGCCATGGTTATGGGTTATGGACACCTATTACTTGTAAAATGGATTTCTATACGGTATTGGGTCATGGCTATTAGTTATAATGGTTCAAGGACCATCAGTATGAGTTATGGACATCTAATGGTTATTATGGTTTAAGAGCCATGGTTATGGGTTATGGACACCTATTACTTGTAAAATGGATATTTATAGGCTATTTCGTCATGGCTAGTAGTTATGATGGTTCAAGGGCCATCGGTATGAGTTATGGACATCTAGTGGTTATAATGGTTCAAGCGCCATGGTTATGGGTTATGGACACCTATTACTTGTAAAATGGATATCTATAGGGTATTGGGTCATGGCTAGTAGTTATAATGGTTCAAGGGCCATCAATATGAGTTATGGACATCTAGTGGTTATAATGGTTCAAGGGTCATGGTTATGGGTTATGGACACCTATTACTTGTATAATGGATATTTATAGGCTATTTGGTCATGGCTAGTAGTTATGATGGTTCAAGGGCCATCGGTATGAGTTATGGACATCTAGTAGTTTTAATGGTTCAAGGGCCATCAGTATGAGTTATGGACATCTAGTGGTTATAATGGTTCAAGGGTCATGGTTATGGGTTATGGACACCTATTACTTGTATAATGGATATTTATACGCTATTTTGTTATGGCTAGTAGTTATGATGGTTCAAGGGCCATCGGTACGAGTTATGGACATCTAGTAGTTATAATGTTTCAAGGGCCATCGGTATGAGTTATGGACATCTAGTGGTTTTAATGGTTCAAGGGCCATGGTTATGGGCTATTGACACCTATTTCTTGTAAAATGGATATTTATAGGTTTTTTGGTCATGGCTAGTAGTTATGATGGGTCAAGGGCCATCGGTATGAGTTATGGACATCTAGTGGTTATAAAGGTTCAAGGGCCATGGTTATGGGTTATGGACACCTATTACTTGTAAAATGGATATCTATACGGTATTGGGTCATGGCTATTAGTTATAATGGTTCAAGGACCATCAGTATGAGTTATGGACATCTAATGGTTATTATGGTTTAAGGGCCATGGTTATGGGTTATGGACACCTATTACTTGTAAAATGGATATTTATAGGCTATTTCGTCATGGCTAGTAGTTATGATGGTTCAAGGGCCATCGGTATGAGTTATGGACATCTAGTGGTTATAATGGTTCAAGCGCCATGGTTATGGGTTATGGACACCTATTAGTTGTAAATGGATATCTATAGGGTATTGGGTCATGGCTAGTAGTTATAATGGTTCAAGGGCCATCAATATGAGTTATGGACATCTAGTGGTTATAATGGTTCAAGGGTCATGGTTAGGGGTTATGGACACCTATTACTTGTATAATGGATATTTATATATTTGGTCATGGCTAGTAGTTATGATGGTTCAAGGGCCATTGGTATGAGTTATGGACATCTAGTAGTTTTAATGGTTCAAGGGCCATCAGTATGAGTTATGGACATCTATTGGTTATAATGGTTCAAGGGTCATGGTTATGGGTTATGGACACCTATTACTTGTATAATGGATATTTATACGCTATTTTGTTATGGCTAGTAGTTATGATGGTTCAAGGGCCATCGGTATGAGTTATGGACATCTAGTAGTTATAATGTTTCAAGGGCCATCGGTATGAGTTATGGACATCTAGTGGTTTTAATGGTTCAAGGGCCATGGTTATGGGCTATTGACACCTATTTCTTGTAAAATGGATATTTATAGGTTTTTTGGTCATGGCTAGTAGTTATGATGGTTCAAGGGCCATCGGTTTGAGTTATGGACATCTAGTGGTTTTAATGGTTCAAGGGCCATGGTTATGGGCTATGGACACCTATTACTTGTATAATGGATATTTATAGGCTCTTTGGTCACGGCTAGTAGTTATGATGGTTCAAGGGCCATCGGTATGAGTTATGGACATCAAGTGGTTATAATGTTTCAAGGGCCATGGTTATGGGTTATGGACAACTATTACTTGTAAAATTGATATTTATAGGCTATTTGGTCATGGCTAGTAGTTATGATGGTTCAAGGGCCATCGGTATGAGTTATGGAGATCTAGTGGTTATAATGGTTCAAGGGCCATGGTTATAGGTTATGGACACCTATTACTTGTAAAATGGATATCTATAGGGTATCGGGTCATGGCTAGTAGATAGAATGGTTCAAGGGCCATCAGTATGAGTTATGGACATCTAGTGGTTATAATGGTTCAAGGGTCATGGTTATGGGTTATGGACACCTATTACTTGTATAATGGATATTTATAGGCTATTTGGTCATGGCTAGTAGTTATGATGGTTCAAGGGCCATCGGTATGAGTTATGGACATCTAGTGGTTATAATGGTTCAAGGGCCATGGTTATGGGTTATGGACACCTATTACTTGTAAAATGGATATCTATCGGGTATTGGGTCATGGCTAGTAGATAGAATGGTTCAAGGGCCATCAGTATGAGTTATGGACATCTAGTGGTTATAATGGTTCAAGGGTCATGGTTATGGGTTATGGACACCTATTACTTGTATAATGTATATTTATAGGCTCTTTGGTCATGGCTAGTAGTTATGATGGTTCAAGGGCCATCGGTATGAGTTATGGACATCTAGTAGTTATAATGGTTCAAGGGCCATCAGTATGAGATATGGACATATAGTGGTTATTATGGTTCAAGGGCCATGGTTATGGGTTATGGACACCTATTACTTGTAAAATTGATATTTATAGGCTATTTGGTCATGGCTAGTAGTTATGATGGTTCAAGGGCCATCGGTATGAGTTATGGACATCTAGTTGTTATAATGGTCAAGGCCATGGTTATGGGTTATGGACACCTATTACTTGTAAAATGGATATCTATAGGGTATTGGGTCATGGCTAGTAGTTATAATGGTTCAAGGGCCATCAATATGAGTTATGGACATCTAGTGGTTATAAGGGTTCAAGGGTCATGGTTATGGGTTATGGACACCTGTTACTTGTATAATGGATATTTATATGCTATTTGGTCATGGCTAGTAGTTATGATGGTTCAAGGGCCATCGGTATGAGTTATGGACATCTAGTGGTTATAATGGTTAAAGGGTCATGGTTATGGGTTATGGACACCTATTACTTGTAAAATGGATATTTATACGCTATTTTGTTATGGCTAATAGTTATGATGGTTCAAGGGCCATCGGTATGAGTTATGGACATCTAGTAGTTATAATGGTTCAAGGGCCATCGGTATGAGTTATGGACATCTAGTGGTTTTAATGGTTCAAGGGCCATGGTTATGGGCTATGGACACCTATTTCTTGTAAAATGGATATTTATAGGTTTTTTGGTCATGGCTAGTAGTTATAATGGTTCAAGGGCCATCGGTATGAGTTATGGACATCTAGTGGTTTTAATGGTTCAAGGGCCATGGTTATGGGCTATGGACACCTATTTCTTGTAAAATGGATATTTATAGGCTATTTGGTCATGGCTAGTAGTTATGATGGTTCAAGGGCCATCGGTATGAGTTATGGACATCTAGTGGTCATAATGGTTCAAGGGCCATGGTTATGGGTTATGGACACCTATTACTTGTAAAATTGATATTTATAGGCTTTTTGGTCATGCCTAGTAGTTATGATGGTTCAAGGGCCATCGGTATGAGTTATGGACATCTAGTGGTTATAAAGGTTCAAGGGCCATGGTTATGGGTTATGGACACCTATTACTTGTAAAATGGATATCTATACGGTATTGGGTCATGGCTATTAGTTATAATGGTTCAAGGACCATCAGTATGAGTTATGGATACCTAATGGTTATTATGGTTTAAGGGCCATGGTTATGGGTTATGGACACCTATTACTTGTAAAATGGATATTTATAGGCTATTTCGTCATGGCTAGTAGTTATGATGGTTCAAGGGCCATCGGTATGAGTTATGGACATCTAGTAGTTATAATGGTTCAAGCGCCATGGTTATGGGTTATGGACACCTATTACTTGTAAAATGGATATCTATAGGGTATTGGGTCATGGCTAGTAGTTATAATGGTTCAAGGGCCATCAATATGAGTTATGGACATCTAGTGGTTATAATGGTTCACGGGTCATGGTTATGGGTTATGGACACCTATTACTTGTATAATGGATATTTATAGGCTATTTGGTCATGGCTAGTAGTTATGATGGTTCAAGGGCCATCGGTATGAGTTATGGACATCTAGTAGTTTTAATGGTTCAAGGGCCATCAGTATGAGTTATGGACATCTAGTGGTTATAATGGTTCAAGGGTCATGGTTATGGGTTATGGACACCTATTACTTGTAAAATGGATATTTATACGCTATTTTGTTATGGCTAGTAGTTATGATGGTTCAAGGGCCATCGGTATGAGTTATGGACATCTAGTAGTTATAATGGTTCAAGGGCCATCGGTATGAGTTATGGACATCTAGTGGTTTTAATGGTTCAAGGGCCATGGTTATGGGCTATGGACACCTATTTCTTGTAAAATGGATATTTATAGGTTTTTTGGTCATGGCTAGTAGTTATAATGGTTCAAGGGCCATGGTTATGGGTTATCGACCCCTATTACTTGTAAAATGGATATCTATAGGCTATCGGTCATGACTAGTAGTGATAATGGTTCAAAGGCCATGGTTATGGGTTATGGACACCTATTACTTCTAAAATGCATATCTATAGGCTATTGGTCATGGCAAGTAGCTATAATGGTTCATGGGCCATCGGTATGATTTATGGACATCTAGTAGTTATATTGGTTCAAGGGCCATGGTTATGGGTTATGGTCACCGATTACTTCTAAAATGCATATCTATAGGCTATTGGTCATGGCTAGTAGTTATAATGGTTCAAGGGCAATCGTTATGAGTTATGGACATCTAGTGGCTATAATGGTTCAAGGGCCATGGTTATGGGTAATGGACACCTATTACATGTAAAATGGATATCTAAAGGCTATTGTTCATGGCTAGTAGTTATAATGGTTCAAGGGCCATAGGTATGAGTTATGGACATATATTGGTTATTATGATTCAAGGGCTATGGTTATGGGTTATGGACACCTATTACTTTTAAAGTGGATATCTGTAGGCTATTGGTCATGGATAGTAGGTATAATTGTTCTAGGGTCATCGGTGTGAGTTATGGACATATAGTGTTTACAATGGTTCATGGGGCATGGTTATGGGTTATGGACACCTATTACTTGAAAATGGATATCTATAGATTATTTGGTCATGACTAGTAGTTGTAATGGTTCAAGGGCCATCGGTGTGAGTTATGGGCATCTAGTGGTAATAATGGTTTAAGAGCCATGGTTATGGGTCATGGAGACCTTTTACTTGAAAAATGGATATTATAGGCTATTGGTCATGGCCAGTAGGTATAATGGTTCTAGGGTCATCTATTTGAGTTATGGACATCTAGTGCTTATAATGGTTCAAGGGCCATGGTTATGCGTTATGGACACCTATTAGTTGTAAAATGGAAATCTATAGGCTATTTGTCATGGCTAGTAGTTTTAATGGTTCAAGGGCCATCAGTATGAGTTATGGACATCTAGTGGTTATAATGGTTAAAGGGTCATGGTTATGGGTTATGGACACCTATTACTTGTAAAATTGATATTTATACGCTATTTTGTTATGGCTAGTAGTTATGATTGTTCAAGGGCCATCGGTATGAGTTATGGACATCTAGTAGTTATAATGGTTCAAGGGCCATCGGTATGAGTTATGGACATCTAGTGGTTTTAATGGTTCAAGGGCCATGGTTATGAGCTATGGACACCTATTTCTTGTAAAATGGATATTTATAGGTTTTTTGGTCATGGCTAGTACTTATAATGGTTCAAGGGCCATCGGTATGAGTTATGGACATCTAGTGGTTTTAATGGTTCAAGGGCCATGGTTATGGGCTATGGACACCTATTTCTTGTAAAATGGATATTTATAGGTTTTTTGGTCATGCCTAGTAGTTATGATGGTTCAAGGGCCATCGGTATGAGTTATGGATATCTAGTGGTTATAAAGGTTCAAGGGCCATGGTTATGGGTTATGGACACCTATTACTTGTAAAATGGATTTCTATACGGTATTGGGTCATGGCTATTAGTTATAATGGTTCAAGGACCATCAGTATGAGTTATGGACATCTAATGGTTATTATGGTTTAAGAGCCATGGTTATGGGTTATGGACACCTATTACTTGTAAAATGGATATTTATAGGCTATTTCGTCATGGCTAGTAGTTATGATGGTTCAAGGGCCATCGGTATGAGTTATGGACATCTAGTGGTTATAATGGTTCAAGCGCCATGGTTATGGGTTATGGACACCTATTACTTGTAAAATGGATATCTATAGGGTATTGGGTCATGGCTAGTAGTTATAATGGTTCAAGGGCCATCAATATGAGTTATGGACATCTAGTGGTTATAATGGTTCAAGGGTCATGGTTATGGGTTATGGACACCTATTACTTGTATAATGGATATTTATAGGCTATTTGGTCATGGCTAGTAGTTATGATGGTTCAAGGGCCATCGGTATGAGTTATGGACATCTAGTAGTTTTAATGGTTCAAGGGCCATCAGTATGAGTTATGGACATCTAGTGGTTATAATGGTTCAAGGGTCATGGTTATGGGTTATGGACACCTATTACTTGTATAATGGATATTTATACGCTATTTTGTTATGGCTAGTAGTTATGATGGTTCAAGGGCCATCGGTATGAGTTATGGACATCTAGTAGTTATAATGTTTCAAGGGCCATCGGTATGAGTTATGGACATCTAGTGGTTTTAATGGTTCAAGGGCCATGGTTATGGGCTATTGACACCTATTTCTTGTAAAATGGATATTTATAGGTTTTTTGGTCATGGCTAGTAGTTATGATGGTTCAAGGGCCATCGGTTTGAGTTATGGACATCTAGTGGTTTTAATGGTTCAAGGGCCATGGTTATGGGCTATGGACACCTATTACTTGTATAATGGATATTTATAGGCTCTTTGGTCACGGCTAGTAGTTATGATGGTTCAAGGGCCATCGGTATGAGTTATGGACATCAAGTGGTTATAATGTTTCAAGGGCCATGGTTATGGGTTATGGACAACTATTACTTGTAAAATTGATATTTATAGGCTATTTGGTCATGGCTAGTAGTTATGATGGTTCAAGGGCCATCGGTATGAGTTATGGAGATCTAGTGGTTATAATGGTTCAAGGGCCATGGTTATAGGTTATGGACACCTATTACTTGTAAAATGGATATCTATAGGGTATCGGGTCATGGCTAGTAGATAGAATGGTTCAAGGGCCATCAGTATGAGTTATGGACATCTAGTGGTTATAATGGTTCAAGGGTCATGGTTATGGGTTATGGACACCTATTACTTGTATAATGGATATTTATAGGCTATTTGGTCATGGCTAGTAGTTATGATGGTTCAAGGGCCATCGGTATGAGTTATGGACATCTAGTGGTTATAATGGTTCAAGGGCCATGGTTATGGGTTATGGACACCTATTACTTGTAAAATGGATATCTATCGGGTATTGGGTCATGGCTAGTAGATAGAATGGTTCAAGGGCCATCAGTATGAGTTATGGACATCTAGTGGTTATAATGGTTCAAGGGTCATGGTTATGGGTTATGGACACCTATTACTTGTATAATGTATATTTATAGGCTCTTTGGTCATGGCTAGTAGTTATGATGGTTCAAGGGCCATCGGTATGAGTTATGGACATCTAGTAGTTATAATGGTTCAAGGGCCATCAGTATGAGATATGGACATATAGTGGTTATTATGGTTCAAGGGCCATGGTTATGGGTTATGGACACCTATTACTTGTAAAATTGATATTTATAGGCTATTTGGTCATGGCTAGTAGTTATGATGGTTCAAGGGCCATCGGTATGAGTTATGGACATCTAGTTGTTATAATGGTCAAGGCCATGGTTATGGGTTATGGACACCTATTACTTGTAAAATGGATATCTATAGGGTATTGGGTCATGGCTAGTAGTTATAATGGTTCAAGGGCCATCAATATGAGTTATGGACATCTAGTGGTTATAAGGGTTCAAGGGTCATGGTTATGGGTTATGGACACCTGTTACTTGTATAATGGATATTTATATGCTATTTGGTCATGGCTAGTAGTTATGATGGTTCAAGGGCCATCGGTATGAGTTATGGACATCTAGTGGTTATAATGGTTAAAGGGTCATGGTTATGGGTTATGGACACCTATTACTTGTAAAATGGATATTTATACGCTATTTTGTTATGGCTAATAGTTATGATGGTTCAAGGGCCATCGGTATGAGTTATGGACATCTAGTAGTTATAATGGTTCAAGGGCCATCGGTATGAGTTATGGACATCTAGTGGTTTTAATGGTTCAAGGGCCATGGTTATGGGCTATGGACACCTATTTCTTGTAAAATGGATATTTATAGGTTTTTTGGTCATGGCTAGTAGTTATAATGGTTCAAGGGCGATCGGTATGAGTTATGGACATCTAGTGGTTTTAATGGTTCAAGGGCCATGGTTATGGGCTATGGACACCTATTTCTTGTAAAATGGATATTTATAGGCTATTTGGTCATGGCTAGTAGTTATGATGGTTCAAGGGCCATCGGTATGAGTTATGGACATCTAGTGGTCATAATGGTTCAAGGGCCATGGTTATGGGTTATGGACACCTATTACTTGTAAAATTGATATTTATAGGCTTTTTGGTCATGCCTAGTAGTTATGATGGTTCAAGGGCCATCGGTATGAGTTATGGACATCTAGTGGTTATAAAGGTTCAAGGGCCATGGTTATGGGTTATGGACACCTATTACTTGTAAAATGGATATCTATACGGTATTGGGTCATGGCTATTAGTTATAATGGTTCAAGGACCATCAGTATGAGTTATGGATACCTAATGGTTATTATGGTTTAAGGGCCATGGTTATGGGTTATGGACACCTATTACTTGTAAAATGGATATTTATAGGCTATTTCGTCATGGCTAGTAGTTATGATGGTTCAAGGGCCATCGGTATGAGTTATGGACATCTAGTAGTTATAATGGTTCAAGCGCCATGGTTATGGGTTATGGACACCTATTACTTGTAAAATGGATATCTATAGGGTATTGGGTCATGGCTAGTAGTTATAATGGTTCAAGGGCCATCAATATGAGTTATGGACATCTAGTGGTTATAATGGTTCACGGGTCATGGTTATGGGTTATGGACACCTATTACTTGTATAATGGATATTTATAGGCTATTTGGTCATGGCTAGTAGTTATGATGGTTCAAGGGCCATCGGTATGAGTTATGGACATCTAGTAGTTTTAATGGTTCAAGGGCCATCAGTATGAGTTATGGACATCTAGTGGTTATAATGGTTCAAGGGTCATGGTTATGGGTTATGGACACCTATTACTTGTAAAATGGATATTTATACGCTATTTTGTTATGGCTAGTAGTTATGATGGTTCAAGGGCCATCGGTATGAGTTATGGACATCTAGTAGTTATAATGGTTCAAGGGCCATCGGTATGAGTTATGGACATCTAGTGGTTTTAATGGTTCAAGGGCCATGGTTATGGGCTATGGACACCTATTTCTTGTAAAATGGATATTTATAGGTTTTTTGGTCATGGCTAGTAGTTATAATGGTTCAAGGGCCATCGGTTTGAGTTATGGACATCTAGTGGTTTTAATGGTTCAAGGGCCATGGTTATGGGCTATGGACACCTATTACTTGTATAATGGATATTTATAGGCTCTTTGGTCACGGCTAGTAGTTATGATGGTTCAAGGGCCATCGGTATGAGTTATGGACATCAAGTGGTTATAATGGTTCAAGGGCCATGGTTATGGGTTATGGACAACTATTACTTGTAAAATTGATATTTATAGGCTATTTGGTCATGGCTAGTAGTTATGATGGTTCAAGGGCCATCGGTATGAGTTATGGAGATCTAGTGGTTATAATGGTTCAAGGGCCATGGTTATAGGTTATGGACACCTATTACTTGTAAAATGGATATCTATAGGGTATCGAGTCATGGCTAGTAGATAGAATGGTTCAAGGGCCATCAGTATGAGTTATGGACATCTAGTGGTTATAATGGTTCAAGGGTCATGGTTATGGGTTATGGACACCTATTACTTGTATAATGGATATTTATAGGCTATTTGGTCATGGCTAGTAGTTATGATGGTTCAAGGGCCATCGGTATGAGTTATGGACATCTAGTGGTTATAATGGTTCAAGGGCCATGGTTATGGGTTATGGACACCTATTACTTGTAAAATGGATATCTATCGGGTATCGGGTCATGGCTAGTAGATAGAATGGTTCAAGGGCCATCAGTATGAGTTATGGACATCTAGTGGTTATAATGGTTCAAGGGTCATGGCTATGGGTTATGGACACCTATTACTTGTATAATGTATATTTATAGGCTCTTTGGTCATGGCTAGTAGTTATGATGGTTCAAGGGCCATCGGTATGAGTTATGGACATCTAGTAGTTATAATGGTTCAAGGGCCATTATTATGAGATATGGACATATAGTGGTTATTATGGTTCAAGGGCCATGGTTATGGGTTATGGACACCTATTACTTGTAAAATTGATATTTATAGGCTATTTGGTCATGGCTAGTAGTTATGATGGTTCAAGGGCCATCGGTATGAGTTATGGACATCTAGTTGTTATAATGGTTCAAGGGCCATGGTTATGGGTTATGGACACCTATTACTTGTAAAATGGATATTTATAGGCTTTTTGGTCATGGCTAGTAGTTATGATGGTTCAAGGGCCATCAGTATGAGTTATGGACATCTAGTGGTTATAATGGTCAAGGCCATGGTTATGGGTTATGGACACCTATTACTTGTAAAATGGATATCTATAGGGTATTGGGTCATGGCTAGTAGTTACAATGGTTCAAGGGCCATCAATATGAGTTATGGACATCTAGTGGTTATAAGGGTTCAAGGGTCATGGTTATGGGTTATGGACGCCTGTTACTTGTATAATGGATATTTATAGGCTATTTGGTCATGGCTAGTAGTTATGATGGTTCAAGGGCCATCGGTATGAGTTATGGACATCTAGTGGTTATAATGGTTAAAGGGTCATGGTTATGGGTTATGGACACCTATTACTTGTAAAATGGATATTTATACGCTATTTTGTTATGGCTAGTAGTTATGATGGTTCAAGGGCCATCGGTATGACTTATGGACATCTAGTAGTTATAATGGTTCAAGGGCCATCGGTATGAGTTATGGACATCTAGTGGTTTTAATGGTTCAAGGGCCATGGTTATGGGCTATGGACACCTATTTCTTGTAAAATGGATATTTATAGGTTTTTTGGTCATGGCTAGTAGTTATAATGGTTCAAGGGCCATCGGTATGAGTTATGGACATCTAGTGGTTTTAATGGTTCAAGGGCCATGGTTATGGGCTATGGACACCTATTTCTTGTAAAATGCATATTTATAGGTTTTTTGGTCATGGCTAGTAGTTATGATGGTTCAAGGGCCATCGGTATGAGTTATGGACATCTAGTGGTCATAAAGGTTCAAGGGCCATGGTTATGGGTTATGGACACCTATTACTTGTAAAATTGATATTTATAGGCTTTTTGGTCATGCCTAGTAGTTATGATGGTTCAGGGGCCATCGGTATGAGTTATGGACATCTAGTGGTTATAAAGGTTCAAGGGCCATGGTTATGGGTTATGGACACCTATTACTTGTAAAATGGATATCTATACGGTATTGGGTCATGGCTATTAGTTATAATGGTTCAAGGACCATCAGTATGAGTTATGGACATCTAATGGTTATTATGGTTTAAGGGCCATGGTTATGGGTTATGGACACCTATTACTTGTAAAATGGATATTTATAGGCTATTTCGTCATGGCTATTAGTTATGATGGTTCAAGGGCCATCGGTATGAGTTATGGACATCTAGTAGTTATAATGGTTCAAGCGCCATGGTTATAGGTTACGGACACCTATTACTTGTAAAATGGATATCTATAGGGTATTGGGTCATGGCTAGTAGTTATAATGGTTCAAGGGCCATCAATATGAGTTATGGACATCTAGTGGTTATAATGGTTCAAGGGTCATGATTATCGGTTATGGACACCTATTACTTGTATAATGGATATTTATAGGCTATTTGGTCATGGCTAGTAGTTATGATGGTTCAAGGGCCATCGGTATGAGTTATGGACATCTAGTAGTTTTAATGGTTCAGGGGCCATCAGTATGAGTTATGGACATCTAGTGGTTATAATGGTTCAAGCGTCATGGTTATGGGTTATGGACACCTATTACTTGTAAAATGGATATTTATACGCTATTTTGTTATGGCTAGTAGTTATGATGGTTCAAGGGCCATCGGTATGAGTTATGGACATCTAGTAGTTATAATGGTTCAAGGGCCATCGGTATGAGTTATGGACATCTAGTGGTTATAATGGTTCAAGGGTCATGGTTATGGGTTATGGACACCTATTACTTGTATAATGGATATTTATAGGCTCTTTGGTCACGGCTAGTAGTTATGATGGTTCAAGGGCCATCGGTATGAGTTATGGACATCAAGTGGTTATAATGGTTCAAGGGCCATGGTTATGGGTTATGGACAACTATTACTTGTAAAATTGATATTTATAGGCTATTTGGTCATGGCTAGTAGTTATGATGGTTCAAGGGCCATCGGTATGAGTTATGGAGATCTAGTGGTTATAATGGTTCAAGGGCCATGGTTATAGGTTATGGACACCTATTACTTGTAAAATGGATATCTATAGGGTATCGGGTCATGGCTAGTAGATAGAATGGTTCAAGGGCCATCAGTATGAGTTATGGACATCTAGTGGTTATAATGGTTCAAGGGTCATGGTTATGGGTTATGGACACCTATTACTTGTATAATGGATATTTATAGGCTATTTGGTCACGGCTAGTAGTTATGATGGTTCAAGGGCCATCGGTATGAGTTATGGACATCAAGTGGTTATAATGGTTCAAGGGCCATGGTTATGGGTTATGGACAACTATTACTTGTAAAATTGATATTTATAGGCTATTTGGTCATGGCTAGTAGTTATGATGGTTCAAGGGCCATCGGTATGAGTTATGGAGATCTAGTGGTTATAATGGTTCAAGGGCCATGGTTATAGGTTATGGACACCTATTACTTGTAAAATGGATATCTATAGGGTATCGGGTCATGGCTAGTAGATAGAATGGTTCAAGGGCCATCAGTATGAGTTATGGACATCTAGTGGTTATAATGGTTCAAGGGTCATGGTTATGGGTTATGGACACCTATTACTTGTATAATGGATATTTATAGGCTATTTGGTCATGGCTAGTAGTTATGATGGTTCAAGGGCCATCGGTATGAGTTATGGACATCTAGTGGTTATAATGGTTCAAGGGCCATGGTTATGGGTTATGGACACCTATTACTTGTAAAATGGATATCTATCGGGTATCGGGTCATGGCTAGTTGATAGAATGGTTCAAGGGCCATCAGTATGAGTTATGGACATCTAGTGGTTATAATGGTTCAAGGGTCATGGTTATGGGTTATGGACACCTATTACTTGTATAATGTATATTTATAGGCTCTTTGGTCATGGCTAGTAGTTATGATGGTTCAAGGGCCATCGGTATGAGTTATGGACATCTAGTAGTTATAATGGTTCAAGGGCCATCAGTATGAGATATGGACATATAGTGGTTATTATGGTTCAAGGGCCATGGTTATGGGTTATGGACACCTATTACTTGTAAAATGGATATTTATAGGCTATTTGGTCATGGTTAGTAGTTATGATGGTTCAAGGGCCATCGGTATGAGTTATGGACATCTAGTGGTTATAATGGTTCAAGGGCCATGGTTATGGGTTATGGACACCTATTACTTGTAAAATGGATATTTATAGGCTTTTTGGTCATTGCTAGTAGTTATGATGGTTCAAGGGCCATCAGTATGAGTTATGGACATCTAGTGGTTATAATGGTCAAGGGCCATGGTTATGGGTTATGGACACCTATTACTTGTAAAATGGATATTTATAGGCTATTTGGTCATGGCTAGTAGTTATGATGGTTCAAGGGCCATCGGTATGAGTTATGGACATCTAGTGGTTATAATGGTTCAAGCGCCATGGTTATGGGTTATGGACACCTATTACTAGTAAAATGGATATCTATAGGGTATTGGTTCATGGCTAGTAGTTATAATGGTTCAAGGGCTATCAGTATGAGTTATGGACATATAGTGGTTATAATGGTTCAAGGGTCATGGTTATGGGTTATGGACACCTATTACTTGTATAATGGATATTTATACGCTATTTTGTCATGGCTAGTAGTTATGATGGTTCTAGGGCCATTGGTATGAGTTATGGACATCTAGTAGTTATAATGGTTCAAGGGCCATCGGTATGAGTTATGGACATCTAGTGGGTTTAATGGTTCAAGGGCCATGGTTATGGGCTATGGACACCTATTTCTTGTAAAATGGATATTTATAGGTTTTTTAGTCATGGCTAGTAGTTATGATGGTTCAAGGGCCATCGGTATGAGTTATGGACATCTAGTGGTTATAATGGTTCAAGGGCCATGGTTATGGGTTATGGACACCTATTACTTGTAAAATTGATATTTATAGGCTATTTGGTCATGGCTAGTAGTTATGATGGTTCAAGGGCCATCGGTATGAGTTATGGACATCTAGTGGTTATAATGGTTCAAGGGCCATGGTTATGGGTTATGGACACCTATTACTTGTAAAATGGATATTTATAGGCTATTTGGTCATGGCTAGTAGTTATGATGGTTCGAAGGCCATCAGTATGAGTTATGGACATCTAGTAGTTATAATGGTTCAAGGGCCATCGGTATGAGTTAAGGACATATAGTGATTATTATGGTTCAAGGGCCATGGTTATGGGTTATGGACACCTATTACTTGTAAAATTGATATTTATAGGCTATTTGGTCAAGGCTATTAGTTATGATGGTTCAAGGGCCATCGGTATCAGTTATGGACATCTAGTGGTTATAATGGTTCAAGGGCCATGGTTATGGGTTATGGACACCTATTACTTGTAAAATGGATATTTATAGGCTATTTGGTCATGGCTAGTAGTTATGATGGTTCAAGGGCCATCGGTATGAGTTATGGACATCTAGTGGTTATAATGGTTCAAGCGCCATGGTTATGGGTTATGGACACCTATTACTTGTAAAATGGATATCTACGTCATGGCTAGTAGTTATAATGGTTCAAGGGCCATCAGTATGAGTTATGGACATCTAGTGGTTATAATGGTTCAAGGGTCATGGTTATGGGTTATGGACACCAATTACTTATTTAATGGATATTTATAGGCTATTTGGTCATGGCTAGTAGTTATGATGGTTCAAGGGCCATCGGTATGAGTTATGGACATCTATTAGTTTTAATGGTTCAAGGGCCATCAGTATGAGTTATGGACATCTAGTGGTTATAATGGTTCAAGGGTCATGGTTATGGGTTATGGACACCTATTACTTGTATAATGGATATTTATACGCTATTTTGTCATGGCTAGTAGTTATGATGGTTCAAGGGCCATCGGTATGAGTTATGGACATCTAGTAGTTATAATGGTTCAAGGGCCATCGGTATGAGTTATGGACATCTAGTGGTTTTATGGTTCAAGGGCCATGGTTATGGGCTATGGACACCTATTACTTGTAAAATGGATATTTATAGGTTTTTTGGTCATGGCTAGTAGTTATGATGGTTCAAGGGCCATCGGTATGAGTTATGGACATCTAGTGGTTATAATGGTTCAAGGGCCATGGTTATGGGTTATGGACACCTATTACTTGTAAAATTGATATTTATAGGCTATTTGGTCATGGCTAGTAGTTATGATGGTTCAAGGGCCATCGGTATGAGTTATGGACATCTAGTGATTATAATGGTTCAAGGGCCATGGTTATGGGTTATGGACACCTATTACTTCTAAAATGGATATTTATAGGCTATTTGGTCATGGCTAGTAGTTATGATGATTCAAGGGCCATCGGTATGAGTTATGGACATCTATTGGTTATACCGGTTCAAGGGCCATGGTTATGGGTTATGGACAACTATTACTTGTAAAATTGATATTTATAGGCTATTTGGTCATACATAGTAGTTATGATGGTTCAAGGGCCATCGATATGAGTTATGGACATCTAGTGGTTATAATGGCTCAAGGGCCATGGTTATGGGTTATGGACACCTATTACTTGTAAAATGGATATTTACAGGCTATTTGGTCATGGCTAGTAGTTATTATGGTTCAAGGGCCATCGGTTATGGGTTATGGACATCTAGTGATTATAATGGTTCAAGCGCCATGGTTATGGGTTATGGACACCTATTACTTGTAAAATGGATATCTATAGGGTATTGGGTCATGGCTAGTAGTTAGAATGGTTCAAGGGCCATCAGTATGAGTTATGGACATCTAGTGGTTATAATGGTTCAAGGGTCATGGTTATGGGTTATGGACACATATTACTTGTATAATGGATGTTTATAGGCTATTTGGTCATGGCTAGTAGTTATGATGGTTCAAGGGCCATCGGTATGAGTTATGGACATCTAGTAGTTATAATGGTTCAAGGGCCATCAGTATGAGTTATGGACATATAGTGGTTATTATGGTTCAAGGGCCATGGTTATGGGTTATGGACACCTATTACTTGTAAAATTGATATTTATAGGCTATTTGGTCATGGCTAGTAGTTATGATGGTTCAAGGGCCATCGGTATGAGTTATGGACATCTAGTGGTTATAATGGTTCAAGGGCCATGGTTATGGATTATGGACACCTATTACTTGTAAAATGGATATTTATAGGCTTTTTGGTCATGGCTAGTAGTTATGATGGTTCAAGGGCCATCGGTATGAGTTATGGACATCTAGTGGTTATTATGGTTCAAGGGCCATGGTTATGGGTTATGGACAACTATTACTTGTAAAATTGATATTTATAGGCTATTTGGTCATGGCTAGTAGTTATGATGGTTCAAGGGCCATGGGTATGAGTTATGGACATCTAGTGGTTATAATGGTTCAAGGGCCATGGTTATGGGTTATAGACACCTATTACTTGTAAAATGGATATTTACAGGCTATTTGGTCATGGCTAGTAGTTATTATGGTTCAAGGGAAATCGGTTACGGGTTATCGACATCTAGTGGTTATAATGGTCCAAGGGCCATGGTTATGGGTTATGGACACCTATTACTTGTAAAATGGATATCTATAGGGTATTGGGTCATGGCTAGTAGTTATAATGGTTCAAGGGCCATCAGTATGAGTTATGGACATATAGTGGTTATTATGTTTCATGGGCCATGGTTATGGGTTACGGACACCTATTACTTGTAAAATTGATATTTATAGGCTATTTGGTCATGGCTAGTAGTTATGATGGTTCAAGGGCCATCGGTATGAGTTATGGACATCTAGTGTTTATAATGGTTCAAGGGCCATGGTTATGGGTTATGGACACCTATTACTTGTAAAATGGATATCTATAGGGTATTGGGTAATGGCTATTGGTATAATGGTTCAAGGGCCATCAGTATGATTATGGACATCTAGTGGTTATTATGGTTCAAGGGCCATGGTTATGGGTTATGGAAACCTATTACTTGTAAAATGGATATTTATAGGCTATTTGGTCATGGCTAGTAGTTACGATGGTTCAAGGGCCATCGGTATGAGTTATGGACATCTAGTAGTTATAATGGTTCAAGGGCCATCGGTATGAGTTATGGACATATAGTGGTTATTATGGTTTAAGGGCCATGGTTATGGGTTATGGACAACTATTACTTGTAAAATTGATATTTATAGGCTATTTGGTTATGGCTAGTAGTTATGATGGTTCAAGGGCCATCGGTATGAGTTATGGACATCTAGTGGTTATAATGGTTCAAGGGCCATGTTTATGGATTATGGACACCTATTACTTGTAAAATGGATATTTATAGGCTTTTTGGTCATGGCTAGTAGTTATGATGGTTCAAGGGCCATCGGTATGAGTTATGGACATCTAGTGTTTATAATGGTTCAAGGGCCATGGTTATGGTTTATGGACACCTATTACTTGTAAAATGGATATCTATAGGGTATTGGGTAATGGCTATTGGTATAATGGTTCAAGGGCCATCAGTATGATTATGGACATCTAGTGGTTATTATGGTTCAAGGGCCATGGTTATGAGTTATGGACACCTATTACTTGTAAAATGGATATTTATAGGCTATTGGGTCATGGCTAGTAGTTAGAATGGTTCAAGGGCCATCGGTATGAGTTATGGACATCTAGTAGTTATAATGGTTCAAGGGCCATCGGTATGAGTTATGGACATATAGTGGTTATTATGGTTCAAGGGCCATGGTTATGGGTTATGGACACCTATTACTTGTAAAATGGATATTTATAGGCTTTTTGGTCATGGCTAGTAGTTATGATGGTTCAAGGGCCATCGGTATGAGTTATGGACATCTAGTGGTTATAATGGTTCAAGGGCCATGTTTATGGATTATGGACACCTATTACTTGTAAAATGGATATTTATAGGCTTTTTGGTCATGGCTAGTAGTTCTGATGGTTCAAGGGCCATCGGTATGAGTTATGGACATCTAGTGTTTATAATGGTTCAAGGGTCATGGTTATGGGTTATGGACACCTATTACTTGTAAAATGGATATCTATAGGGTATTGGGTAATGGCTATTGGTATAATGGTTCAAGGGCCATCAGTATGATTATGGACATCTAGTGGTTATTATGGTTCAAGGGCCATGGTTATGAGTTATGGACACCTATTACTTGTAAAATGGATATTTATAGGCTATTTGGTCATGGCTAGTAGTTATGATGGTTCAAGGGCCATCGGTATGAGTTATGGACATCTAGTGGTTATAATGGTTCAAGCGCCATGGTTATGGGTTATGGACACCTATTACTTGTAAAATGGATATCTACGTCATGGCTAGTAGTTATAATGGTTCAAGGGCCATCAGTATGAGTTATGGACATCTAGTGGTTATAATGGTTCAAGGGTCATGGTTATGGGTTATGGACACCAATTACTTATTTAATGGATATTTATAGGCTATTTGGTCATGGCTAGTAGTTATGATGGTTCAAGGGCCATCGGTATGAGTTATGGACATCTATTAGTTTTAATGGTTCAAGGGCCATCAGTATGAGTTATGGACATCTAGTGGTTATAATGGTTCAAGGGTCATGGTTATGGGTTATGGACACCTATTACTTGTATAATGGATATTTATACGCTATTTTGTCATGGCTAGTAGTTATGATGGTTCAAGGGCCATCGGTATGAGTTATGGACATCTAGTAGTTATAATGGTTCAAGGGCCATCGGTATGAGTTATGGACATCTAGTGGTTTTATGGTTCAAGGGCCATGGTTATGGGCTATGGACACCTATTTCTTGTAAAATGGATATTTATAGGTTTTTTGGTCATGGCTAGTAGTTATGATGGTTCAAGGGCCATCGGTATGAGTTATGGACATCTAGTGGTTATAATGGTTCAAGGGCCATGGTTATGGGTTATGGACACCTATTACTTGTAAAATTGATATTTATAGGCTATTTGGTCATGGCTAGTAGTTATGCTGGTTCAAGGGCCATCGGTATGAGTTATGGACATCTAGTGATTATAATGGTTCAAGGGCCATGGTTATGGGTTATGGACACCTATTACTTCTAAAATGGATATTTATAGGCTATTTGGTCATGGCTAGTAGTTATGATGATTCAAGGGCCATCGGTATGAGTTATGGACATCTATTGGTTATAATGGTTCAAGGGCCATGGTTATGGGTTATGGACAACTATTACTTGTAAAATTGATATTTATAGGCTATTTGGTCATACCTAGTAGTTATGATGGTTCAAGGGCCATCGGTATGAGTTATGGACATCTAGTGGTTATAATGGTTCAAGGGCCATGGTTATGGGTTATGTAACCTATTACTTGTAAAATGGATATTTACAGGCTATTTGGTCATGGCTAGTAGTTATGCTGGTTCAAGGGCCATCGGTATGAGTTATGGACATCTAGTGATTATAATGGTTCAAGGGCCATGGTTATGGGTTATGGACACCTATTACTTCTAAAATGGATATTTATAGGCTATTTGGTCATGGCTAGTAGTTATGATGATTCAAGGGCCATCAGTATGAGTTATGGACATCTATTGGTTATAATGGTTCAAGGGCCATGGTTATGGGTTATGGACAACTATTACTTGTAAAATTGATATTTATAGGCTATTTGGTCATACCTAGTAGTTATGATGGTTCAAGGGCCATCGGTTATGGGTTATGGACATCTAGTGATTATAATGGTTCAAGCGCCATGGTTATGGGTTATGGACACCTATTACTTGTAAAATGGATATCTATAGGGTATTGGGTCATGGCTAGTAGTTAGAATGGTTCAAGGGCCATCAGTATGAGTTATGGACATCTAGTGGTTATAATGGTTCAAGGGTCATGGTTATGGGTTATGGACACATATTACTTGTATAATTGATGTTTATAGGCTATTTGGTCATGGCTAGTAGTTATGATGGTTCAAGGGCCATCGGTATGAGTTATGGACATCTAGTAGTTATAATGGTTCAAGGGCCATCAGTATGAGTTATGGACATATAGTGGTTATTATGGTTCAAGGGCCATGGTTATGGGTTATGGACACCTATTACTTGTAAAATTGATATTTATAGGCTATTTGGTCATGGCTAGTAGTTATGATGGTTCAAGGGCCATCGGTATGAGTTATGGACATCTAGTGGTTATAATGGTTCAAGGGCCATGGTTATGGATTATGGACACCTATTACTTGTAAAATGGATATTTATAGGCTTTTTTGGTCATGGCTAGTAGTTATGATGGTTCAAGGGCCATCGGTATGAGTTATGGACATCTAGTGGTTATTATGGTTCAAGGGCCATGGTTATGGGTTATGGACAACTATTACTTGTAAAATTGATATTTATAGGCTATTTGGTCATGGCTAGTAGTTATGATGGTTCAAGGGCCATCGGTATGAGTTATGGACATCTAGTGGTTATAATGGTTCAAGGGCCATGGTTATGGGTTATGGACACCTATTACTTGTAAAATGGATATTTACAGGCTATTTGGTCATGGCTAGTAGTTATTATGGTTCAAGGGAAATCGGTTACGGGTTATCGACATCTAGTGGTTATAATGGTCCAAGGGCCATGGTTATGGGTTATGGACACCTATTACTTGTAAAATGGATATCTATAGGGTATTGGGTAATGGCTATTGGTATAATGGTTCAAGGGCCATCAGTATGATTATGGACATCTAGTGGTTATTATGGTTCAAGGGCCATGGTTATGGGTTATGGACACCTATTACTTGTAAAATGGATATTTATAGGCTATTTGGTCATGGCTAGTAGTTACGATGGTTCAAGGGCCATCGGTATGAGTTATGGACATCTAGTAGTTATAATGGTTCAAGGGCCATCGGTATGAGTTATGGACATATAGTGGTTATTATGGTTTAAGGGCCATGGTTATGGGTTATGGACAACTATTACTTGTAAAATTGATATTTATAGGCTATTTGGTTATGGCTAGTAGTTATGATGGTTCAAGGGCCATCGGTATGAGTTATGGACATCTAGTGGTTATAATGGTTCAAGGGCCATGTTTATGGATTATGGACACCTATTACTTGTAAAATGGATATTTATAGGCTTTTTGGTCATGGCTAGTAGTTATGATGGTTCAAGGGCCATCGGTATGAGTTATGGACATCTAGTGTTTATAATGGTTCAAGGGCCATGGTTATGGTTTATGGACACCTATTACTTGTAAAATGGATATCTATAGGGTATTGGGTAATGGCTATTGGTATAATGGTTCAAGGGCCATCAGTATGATTATGGACATCTAGTGGTTATTATGGTTCAAGGGCCATGGTTATGAGTTATGGACACCTATTACTTGTAAAATGGATATTTATAGGCTATTGGGTCATGGCTAGTAGTTAGAATGGTTCAAGGGCCATCGGTATGAGTTATGGACATCTAGTAGTTATAATGGTTCAAGGGCCATCGATATGAGTTATGGACATATAGTGGTTATTATTGTTCAAGGGCCATGGTTATGGGTTATGGACACCTATTACTTGTAAAATGGATATGTATAGGCTTTTTGGTCATGGCTAGTAGTTATGATGGTTCAAGGGCCATCGGTATGAGTTATGGACATCTAGTGGTTATAATGGTTCAAGGGCCATGTTTATGGATTATGGACACCTATTACTTGTAAAATGGATATTTATAGGCTTTTTGGTCATGGCTAGTAGTTCTGATGGTTCAAGGGCCATCGGTATGAGTTATGGACATCTAGTGTTTATAATGGTTCAAGGGCCATGGTTATGGGTTATGGACACCTATTACTTGTAAAATGGATATCTATAGGTTATTGGGTAATGGCTATTGGTATAATGGTTCAAGGGCCATCAGTATGATTATGGACATCTAGTGGTTATTATGGTTCAAGGGCCATGGTTATGAGTTATGGACACCTATTACTTGTAAAATGGATATTTATAGGCTATTGGGTCATGGCTAGTAGTTAGAATGGTTCAAGGGCCATCGGTATGAGTTATGGACATCTAGTAGTTATAATGGTTCAAGGGCCATCGGTATGAGTTATGGACATATAGTGGTTATTATGGTTCAAGGGCCATGGTTATGGGTTATGGACACCTATTACTTGTAAAATGGATATTTATAGGCTTTTTGGTCATGGCTAGTAGTTATGATGGTTCAAGGGCCATCGGTATGAGTTATGGACATCTAGTGGTTATAATGGTTCAAGCGCCATGGTTATGGGTTATGGACACCTATTACTTGTAAAATGGAAATTTATAGGCTTTTTGGTCATGGTTAGTAGTTATGATGGTTCAAGGGCCATCGGTATGAGTTATGGACATCTAGTGGTTATATTGGTTCAAGGGCCATGGTTATGGGTTATGGACACCTATTACTTGTAAAATGGATTTCTATAGGGTATTAGGTAATGGCTATTAGTTATAATGGTTCAAGGGCCATCAGTGTGATTATGGACATCTAGTGGTTATTATGGTTCAAGGGCCATGGTTATGGGTTATGGACACCTATTACTTGTAAAATGGATATTTATAGGCTATTTGGTCATGGCTAGTAGTTACGATGGTTCAAGGGCCATCGGTATGAGTTATGGATATCTAGTAGTTATAATGGTTCAAGGGCCATCGGTATGAGTTATGGACATATAGTGGTTATTATGGTTCAAGGGCCATGGTTATGGGTTATGGACAACTATTACTCGTAAAATTGATATTTATAGGCTATTTGGTTATGGCTAGTAGTTATGATGGTTCAAGGGCCATCGGTATGAGTTATGGACATCTAGTGGTTATAATGGTTCAAGGGCCATGGTTATGGGTTATGGACACCTATTACTTGTAAAATGGATATTTACAGGCTATTTGGTCATGGCTAGTAGTTATTATGGTTCAAGGGAAATCGGTTATGGGTTATCGACATCTAGTGGTTATAATGGTCCAAGGGCCATGGTTATGGGTTATGGACACCTATTACTTGTAAAATGGATATCTATAGGGTATTGGGTCATGGCTAGTAGTTATAATGGTTCAAGGGCCATCAGTATGAGTTATGGACATATAGTGGTTATTATGGTTCATGGGCCATGGTTATGGGTTATGGACACCTATTACTTGTAAAATTGATATTTATAGGCTATTTGGTCATGGCTAGTAGTTATGATGGTTCAAGGGCCATCGGTATGAGTTATGGACATCTAGTGGTTATAATGGTTCAAGGGCCATGTTTATGGATTATGGACACCTATTACTTGTAAAATGGATATTTATAGGCTTTTTGGTCATGGCTAGTAGTTCTGATGGTTCAAGGGCCATCGGTATGAGTTATGGACATCTAGTGGTTATAATGGTTCAAGGGCCATGGTTATGGGTTATGGACACCTATTACTTGTAAAATGGATATCTATAGGGTATTGGGTAATGGCTATTAGTTATAATGGTTCAAGGGCCATCAGTATGATTATGGACATCTAGTGGTTATTATGGTTCAAGGGCCATGGTTATGAGTTATGGACACCTATTACTTGTAAAATGGATATTTACAGGCTATTTGGTCATGGCTAGTAGTTATTATGGTTCAAGGGAAATCGGTTATGGGTTATCGACATCTAGTTGTTATAATGGTCCAAGGGCCATGGTTATGGGTTATGGACACCTATTACTCTTAAAATGGATATCTATAGGGTATTGGGTCATGGCTAGTAGTTATAATGGTTCAAGGGCCATCAGTATGAGTTATGGACATATAGTGGTTATTATGGTTCATGGGCCATGGTTATGGGTTATGGACACCTATTACTTGTAAAATTGATATATATAGGCTATTTGGTCATGGCTAGTAGTTATGATGGTTCAAGGGCCATCGGTATGAGTTATGGACATCTAGTGGTTATAATGGTTCAAGGGCCATGTTTATGGATTATGGACACCTATTACTTGTAAAATGGATATTTATAGGCTTTTTGGTCATGGCTAGTAGTTCTGATGGTTCAAGGGCCATCGGTATGAGTTATGGACATCTAGTGGTTATAATGGTTCAAGGGCCATGGTTATGGGTTATGGACACCTATTACTTGTAAAATGGATATCTATAGGGTATTGGGTAATGGCTATTAGTTATAATGGTTCAAGGGCCATCAGTATGATTATGGACATCTAGTGGTTATTATGGTTCAAGGGCCATGGTTATGAGTTATGGACACATATTACTTGTAAAATGGATATTTACAGGCTATTTGGTCATGGCTAGTAGTTATTATGGTTCAAGGGAAATCGGTTATGGGTTATCGACATCTAGTTGTTATAATGGTCCAAGGGCCATGGTTATGGGTTATGGACACCTATTACTTGTAAAATGGATATCTATAGGGTATTGGGTCATGGCTAGTAGTTATAATGGTTCAAGGGCCACCAGTATGAGTTATGGACATATAGTGGTTATTATGGTTCATCGGCCATGGTTATGGGTTATGGACACCTATTACTTGTAAAATTGATATTTATAGGCTATTTAGTCATGGCTAGTAGTTATGACGGTTCAAGGGCCATCGGTATGAGTTATGGACATTTAGTGGTTATAATGGTTCAAGGGCCATGGTTATGGGTTATGGACACCTATTACTTGTAAAATGGAGATCTATAGTGTATTGGGTCATGGCTATTAGTTATAATGGTTCAAAGACCATCAGTATGAGTTATGGACATCTAATGGTTATTATGGTTTAAGGGCAATGGTTATGGGTTATGGACACCTATTATATGTAAAATGGATATTTATATGCTATTTGGTCATGGCTAGTAGTTATGATGGTTCAAGGGCCATCGGTATGAGTTATGGACATCTAGTGGTTATAATGGTCCAAGGGTCATGGTAATGGGTTATGGACACCTATTACTTGTAAAATGGATATTTATAGGCTATTTGGTCATGGCTAGTAGTTATGATGGTTCAAGGGCCATCGGTATGAGTTATGGACATCTAGTGGTTACAATGTTTCAAGGGCCATGGTTATGGGTTATGGACACCTATTACTTGTAAAATGGATATTTACAGGCTATTTGGTCATGGCTAGTAGTTA
>CAWKYE010000030.1:212500-213752 GCA_963853835.1 Calendula officinalis | reverse complement strand
CAACAACACCGCATCGAGTGCCACAACCTGCTAGCACCTATATATACATTATGTACAAAAACCAAAGTGACAGGAACAGACATTGATTTGGCCAATAAGTCACAATTTTTTTTTGATCAGGCACGATGTCCGGGCTAGCGATCACGATGTCCGGACCAGCGAGCACGATGTCCGGACCAGCGAGCACGATGTCCGGACCAGCGAGCACGATGTCCGGACCAGCGATCACGGTGTCCGGACCAGCGAGCACGATGTCCGGACCAGCGGGCACGATGTCCGGACCAGTGGGCACGATGTGCGGGCTAGCGATCACGATGTCCGGGCTAGCGATCACGATGTCCGGGCTAGCGATCACGATGTCCGGACTAGCGATCACGATGTCCGGACTAGCGATCACGATGTCCGGACCAGCGGGCACGATGTCCGGACCAGCGGGCACGATGTCCGGGCTAGCGATCACGATGTCCGGGGTAGCGATCACGATGTCCGGACTAGCGATCACGATGTCCGGACGAGCGATCACGATGTCCGGACCAGCGGGCACGATGTCCGGACCAGCGGGCACGATGTCCGGACCAGCGGGCACGATGTCCGGACCAGCGGGCACGATGTCCGGACAAACAATCAAGGTGTCCGGACCAGCGATCACGCTGTCCGGACCAGCGGGCACGATGTCTGGACGAGCGATCACGATGTCCGGACCAGCGATCACGATGTCCGGACCAGCGTGTACGATGTCCGGACTAGCGATCACGATGTCCGGACTAGCGATCACGATGTCCGGACCAGCGGGCACGATGTCCGGACCAGCGATCACGATGTCCGGACCAGCGGGCACGATGTCCGGACCAGGGGGCACGATGTCCGGACCAGCGATCACGATGTCCGGACCAGCGGTCACGATGTCCGGACCAGCGATCACGATGTCCGGACCACCGGTCACGATGTCCGGACTCGACAAGGCAACAGGCACGTTTTCATCGGCGACGGGCACGGTGTGCGGCTCGGGACGGGCACGGGGTGTTTTCTAGGCGGCGACTTGGGGGGGAGGCACAACCCCGTGCCATTTACTCGGCTACCTCCAGGCCATGGGCGCCAAAATCCCTTGAAAGGGCCCTTGGCGAGTCAGTCCCTTGGCTCTCACAGCTCCCCCCTATATATACATTATGCACAAAAACCTAAGTGACAGGAACAGACATTGATTTGGCCAATAAGTCACAATTTTTAAAATGTGTTGGGATTTGTCCGAAAT
>CAWKYE010000030.1:175000-180000 GCA_963853835.1 Calendula officinalis | reverse complement strand
TGAAATGGCCTCGAGAGAATCCTCTCCACTGATGGACTCGACAAATTCATATCATCCGAATTGTGATTTTTTTGAGGAGAATCTTCCTGACCAAAATTTAGTTGATCCTCCCCCTGGATCTTTTACACATATGGTTAGTCTTCTAAACATTTACACATAATGATTTTTAATTACTAATATTTTTACCATGGATCTGTTTTTAGCTAACATCTATGGGAGGGCCACTTTTATTCCCAACCGACAATGCAGCCCCAACCACACACATCCCGGTCACTGCAACCGTCATTGCAGCCCTAACCACACACACCCCGGTTACTGCAAACGTCACTGCCGCCCCAACCACACACATCCCGGTCACTGCAACCGTCACTGCAGCCCTAAACACACACACCCCGGTTAATGCAACCCCAACCATTAATGATCCAGTCACTGCAGCCGTCAGTGCAGCCGCAACGAGTAAAATTGCAGATGAAGATGATCCCATTCCGGATTTTGTTGATCCTGAAGATGAGATGATGATGGCTAAAGTAGCAGAAGAATATCCCGTTAGAGTGCAAATATAAACAAAGAAATCTACGTTATCAATTCTTTGCCCCGGCCTGCTAAAAAAGATTACCACCTCTTCGTTAGAGTAATCGAACAAATGTTCCCTCGTAGATTTCAGTGGAAAGCTTCAAAGGTATGTATTCAATTACCACTTTTGATAAACTTAGTTTTAAAATAATTAAGTGCTTGTAATTAATTACAGTGCAACAAACAAGATCGGAGCTGGGAATGTGGTTATATTGTGATTCAGCATATTCAGGATTTTGTCGAGTATATTCATCATAATTTTTCTGATTTCGTAAGTGTTTATTAATATAGTTCTATTATAATTTTTGCAATGGAAACAAACTGACTAATTATCTTTAATTTCAGATTTGGGGAGAGGATAAAGTTGTAACAAAATAAGAAATTGAGGGACAAATGGCAAAGTTGATTCCAAGATTATTTAATTGGCATAAGGTTAGATCATGATTTGAAATTGTAAATTAACTCGAACACTTTGTAAAGTTTTGGCTGTAAATTGTTTGGGCTACTTTTATACAGTGAGAATGTCAAAGATGACTCTCACAAACAAAACAGTTTTATTCCAGTTTTATGCCAGTTTTTAGGTATATTGTGTTGTTATATATATAATTAATATATATATATATATATATATATATATATATATATATATATATATATATATATATATATATATATATATATATATATATATATATATATATATACAGATATTGTGGATTATTTTTTTTATTAATATTGAAATGGAATAGAGCGGTTATATAATATGTGCGATATATAAATAGGGCGGTGGAAACACTAGGGTGCGATATACTAATAGAGCGGTGTATATATTAGGGTGCGATATACTAATAGGGCGGTGAAACGGTTAGAGTGCGTTTTATAAAAAGGGCGGTGAATATATTAGGGTGCGATTTATTAGTAGGGCGGTGTTCCTTTTTTGAGGCGGTGTGTTTAATAGGCCGGTGTTCGTTTCTAGAGGGCTGTGTGTTTAATAGGGCGGGTCTTTTATTTGTTAATGCACACTTTTTGGTGCGGTTTGAACACCGCAACTTCTTATGTATTTACCCGCACCTTCAGACCTTTTCTGTACTAGTGAATGTACGCAACGATTGTGGGATATAGTTACACATGAAGTATGATTTCTTGACTACTCGAGTAGCTTTTGAATCAATTGATTCGAATTTGTGACAGACAATCTATTGGTTTGGTGTTTGGAGATGCATTTTAACTTTTAGTTTTAACTTTTATTAATCATAATCCTCTGGTTTATTGTGGTGGTTAAAATATGACAGAACTAAGGAAGTTTAGATAGCTGAACAAATGTATATCTAATGGATATAATCATATATCATGAGAGACTCTGTGACCTAAAGAACAACCATATAGTTATTTTTTTTGAACGGCACCTAAAACAACCCTTTAATTATTAAAAAACCATATTGTTTCTGCTGAAAATGGAAGATTTTCCAAAATTGTGATAGAGAAAGCATTTGATGCAAGTGAAACTGATTTTCTAAATTTAGGTCACAATGATACATAAACAAAATTTAAAAGTCTCTAAAAGGTACATTTTCTTTCAAACACGGGACTTTTATGGTTTTGACTTTCAAACAGAGGACATGGAATGCTTTCTTGTTTTGACTTTCAAAGGCACATTTTGTCAATATTTATTCATGTATTCATGTATCAATAATTGTTTCTCATCATTTCAATTATGGATTGTTATGTTATTTAAATAATATTAATATTTTAGTCATTTTCCTACAAATCTCTCGAAGAATTCCCGCCCATCCGGGCGGGCTTTAAAGCTAGTTTTTATATATACTAACAGGGACCCACCGGTATCCGCGCAATGCGGCGGCGAGTCCCCTGTAACTATATTTTGTAATAACGATAGTGATTGTACGTGAGGATTTAGTGTGTGTTTAAGATTAAGGGGAGTTGATATTGAACCAATAATCTCCCCTAGCTCAGTGGTGGATCGTTTGGAGCATTGGGTGAGAGGTTGTGGGTTCAAATCCCGGATGTTGCGTTTTAATATTTTGGGTAAGTTGAAAAATTAAGACCTTCCATTAGAGGAAGGCCTAAATGATTTATAGGTATTATAGATTATAGATATAGATTATAGATTAGATGCAGCAATTGGACCAAACTCTAAATTCTGGTTTAAGACCCAATGGGTAAAGGCAAGTAGATCAATCTTTGTGGCGCCTCAAACTGAGATGGTTATTTCTCTCAAGGATAAGATTGTATGTACGGAGGAAAATTGTCACACAGAAAACGTGAATCCCGTAACATCACGGTGTTAATGAAATCAATGCAACTATGTCACAATTATTGTAACTCACTTGTCTCTTTGGTTGCCCTATATTTAAGTGTATTCATTTCTTAACTCTTTGAGTGCAACCTTCTCCCTATATAAAGGGGTTGTCACTTACACTTTGTACACACCAAATATATGAACATGATCGTTGGAATGAAATCTTAGAGTTTGGCTATTTCGTATTACAATACGTTATCAGCACTTTGCTCATAGTTGGAAGCATCAATTTTTCGTTGTTGAATTCTATACTCCTTCGTACATCTCTCAATCTCCACTCGTTTATTCATCCTTTATAATTTTTCTGAATTTTGATTAAGATGCTTAGCTACATACTACATCATATTGTATCAATGTAGTTCCAATTATATCTTATTATTATGAAGATTGCACGTCAATATAGCCTTAAGATTCAATTTGTGTGGCTGTTTACAATTATGTGGAGGGTCTTATGCACAATTTCCTCAGTATCGGTCAGATCTATGATGATGATAAAGAAGCCAGATTCAAAAATGTTGCAGGCATCATCTATAATGAAAAGGGACAACATGTCCTTGTTGCAAGAATAGAAAAAGATGTATATGTGGTCAGTATCAGTCCATTGATACTTGAGTTTAGCAGTGGTTCTTTCTTAAGCAGGAGCAGTATCAGTTGTTGCAGAGGAACCAACTGTCATAATTTGTTAATCTCGAATTGGTTGTGTTCTTCCTACATCGCTTGAATTGAACTGGAGCTTTCTAAGGCTACCCTAACGTTTTTAGGTTCTTTAGTTGATAGAAAGCATTACCATACACATGGATTGCAAGATGCTTTAATCCTTCTGAGGAGCATTTTAAGAAGAAGAAGGCTCTTAGCAGATGAGTCTTGTTGTACATATGATCTTACATCAGGAGAGAGGACTTCAATTGGAACTAATCTTTCTGAAATGTCTAGAGCTGGTTGAGTTGAATTTCCAGGTTTAGATGATGATGATCGAGCTGAATAATTCCAGCTTTATTTTCTTCTTCCTAAAACTTATTATAGTACGTACAATAGGCGTTAATTGTACTTAGACATTATACTTCCAAGAGTTAGAAAAGAAAAAGAAAACACTTCCATGTGTAGTTTGATGGTTTCGTAAGGCTTGGCTTGTACACTTGATGAGGCTCTAAGTTAAGAAGAAACAAAATGTAAGATATGAAAAATAAGAAAAATTACTTTTATTGAAAAATTAATAGCATAACTTTTAATCCGTAAACATTTATGACTCCAAATTTTTACGACCCATCAACAACTCTCAGAAATACAATATTCATTTACAACAGAAACAAGATTCTGACCGAAGAGTTCCGAAAACAGCCCTTAACAAGAAGACAACCGAGCAGTCTTTCAGTACTGCGACAGTTTACGAAAACGACCCTAACTCACTGACCGTGATTTGAATTAACGAGGGGTCAGCGGCGACGGTTAGCTAACTCCGAGGTCTAACTTGTCCAGGGGACCGTTTGCCCAAAATCTTCCCGAAAGAGGGTCCTTGAACGAAAACAGGCTGCGTTCAGCAGAAAACAATTCTGCCAACAACCCTTACGGGAACGCCCAAAACTCACCGACCGTAATTCCAATTACCGAGGGGGCGGCGATCAGGGTTTCCTATCTGAACGAAGATGGATGAAGTTCAACGACAACCCATGAACAGAAATCTGCCAAAACGATCAGCGAATAAACATAAGGAAGTAGACACCAATATATAAGAATGGAAAGTACTAAAAAAATGCGTTTGTGTTTTCTAAAACTTTGAATGGGCATAACTTTCTTCTCGGGCATCGGATTTAGTCACCGTTTTTTTTAAAGTTTGATAATTTTTCGAGATCTACGCAGCTGCAAACTGCCGAAGGCGGTTTGGGCAAAAAAAAAATTAAAATCGGCCTCCTCGAGCTTCAAATTTGACATTTTATACTTATTTTGACCTTTTTAGCACATTTGACCAACCAAAACACGACCAATATAGCTATATATTTAAAAATTTTTTAAATTGAATGTCTAATAGAGGATGGTCTTACCAAATGGTCTTGTCAATTTCGTAAAATGAGATTTGCATCCACGAAAAGGCCATTTAAATGTGATTTAC
>CAWKYE010000030.1:0-2500 GCA_963853835.1 Calendula officinalis | reverse complement strand
CTCACTCTATCATCGCATGCAGTGTTGCGAGGCAACAACACCGCATCGAGTGCCACAACCTGCTAGCACCTATATATACATTATGTACAAAAACCAAAGTGACAGGAACAGACATTGATTTGGCCAATAAGTCACAATTTTTTTTTGATCAGGCACGATGTCCGGGCTAGCGATCACGATGTCCGGACCAGCGAGCACGATGTCCGGACCAGCGAGCACGATGTCCGGACCAGCGAGCACGATGTCCGGACCAGCGATCACGGTGTCCGGACCAGCGAGCACGATGTCCGGACCAGCGGGCACGATGTCCGGACCAGTGGGCACGATGTGCGGGCTAGCGATCACGATGTCCGGGCTAGCGATCACGATGTCCGGGCTAGCGATCACGATGTCCGGACTAGCGATCACGATGTCCGGACTAGCGATCACGATGTCCGGACCAGCGGGCACGATGTCCGGACCAGCGGGCACGATGTCCGGGCTAGCGATCACGATGTCCGGGGTAGCGATCACGATGTCCGGACTAGCGATCACGATGTCCGGACGAGCGATCACGATGTCCGGACCAGCGGGCACGATGTCCGGACCAGCGGGCACGATGTCCGGACCAGCGGGCACGATGTCCGGACCAGCGGGCACGATGTCCGGACAAACAATCAAGGTGTCCGGACCAGCGATCACGCTGTCCGGACCAGCGGGCACGATGTCTGGACGAGCGATCACGATGTCCGGACCAGCGATCACGATGTCCGGACCAGCGTGTACGATGTCCGGACTAGCGATCACGATGTCCGGACTAGCGATCACGATGTCCGGACCAGCGGGCACGATGTCCGGACCAGCGATCACGATGTCCGGACCAGCGGGCACGATGTCCGGACCAGGGGGCACGATGTCCGGACCAGCGATCACGATGTCCGGACCAGCGGTCACGATGTCCGGACCAGCGATCACGATGTCCGGACCACCGGTCACGATGTCCGGACTCGACAAGGCAACAGGCACGTTTTCATCGGCGACGGGCACGGTGTGCGGCTCGGGACGGGCACGGGGTGTTTTCTAGGCGGCGACTTGGGGGGGAGGCACAACCCCGTGCCATTTACTCGGCTACCTCCAGGCCATGGGCGCCAAAATCCCTTGAAAGGGCCCTTGGCGAGTCAGTCCCTTGGCTCTCACAGCTCCCCCCTATATATACATTATGCACAAAAACCTAAGTGACAGGAACAGACATTGATTTGGCCAATAAGTCACAATTTTTAAAATGTGTTGGGATTTGTCCGAAATTTTGCATGATCGTTTTTAATCATAAAAGAAGAGACTTTCGAAAAAGAATTTTCGTTTTCGGGCAATTTCGGCCCGTGCCGTAGGCTTAATTCGGGCCGGGTAGGACTTTCTCGAGGTTAAGTAAGAGATAAGCAAAAATTTCGTCGGAGTGGCATTTTCGTTTTTGGATGTGACCCGTTTACGGCACAAGTTGACGTCGGGAACAAAGTTTTATTTTTTTCGGGCGCGTTTGGCCCGTGGCCCGGTGCAAGGGCGCTTCGGCCTGGGAGTGGTTCGTCCTCGCCAAACCATGTATACATGTACAATGTGTGATTTCAAGCTAACCCTTCATGATTCCTCTCTATGGGCGTACATAGCATTTTGTTTTATTTTTTTGGGCGAATGCGGTATCGGGCCCGAGGGTAGGGCGTTTCGCGTCGTAGGCTTAATTCGGTCCGGGTAGGACTTTGGCGAGGTTACGTAGAGAAGCATCCTCAATTGTCGTCGGATTGCCACGAGAGTTTAGACCCGTTGAGATCGTTATACAGATTGCCACGAGAGTAGGCGTCGGGCAACAAAGTTTTATTTTTTCCGGGGGAGTTTGGCCCGTTGCCCGGTGCTCCGGCTTGGTTGGCCGCGGTTGGTACGAAACAATGTGTATACACACACTCATTGTTGGCACAATACTTATACATATATTTTTCTTTGTTTTCGTTCGGGGAAGGACTTATCGGGCTCGTATGACGTGTCGGGCGGGCTACGTCTTGCGGTAGTAACCGGGTGTTAACCTCCCCGGACGGTTTGCCACGACTCATTGCGCCATGTTTGCGACGATTTTAGCAAGGACGACGCTTCCGGTGACGGCTCGTTAGCCTAGCCCGTTGGCGGTCTCAAACGACACCGGGCGTCGGTTGGGCATTGTGGGGGCGCCGGTGGTCTGGGTACCTCTACAGCTTTGAACCGAAAACCAACTCCGTATCGGTGTAGGGGGGGGAGGCATCACCCTCCTGCCCCTATATATACAGATTGATCAAAAGGCTATGTGACAGGAACGGACGTTGAGACTGCCAATCAGTCACAAAAATCATCGTTAGGGTGGCGCACAACAAAGGTAAGGCCCGGGCGGTCACGTCGCGCATGGTTCTTAGTCACTGGTCCGGGCGTACCAACCAATCGGTGCACTTAGGATTTTTTTTCCCACAAACACTTGGTGAAATTTCACCAAGTGTGGGGCGCC
>CAWKYE010000028.1:27500-29154 GCA_963853835.1 Calendula officinalis | reverse complement strand
GACAACAAACCCTTAAACTATATAGCCATTCGAATACTAGGTGGGCCTTAAGGCAACAATCAGACGAGAACATGCAGTAAAGCCAATATTCTAAGGCTATACGGTTCGCGGAAATATCGCCAGCAAACAACCACATGTAGCGTTGCGAGGCTCACAACGCCACATCGAGCAGAGGGTTTTATGGCTCGCTCGGCCTCGCTGGATAACCGACACCACAGGCGTTGCGAGGCTCACAACGCCACATCGAGCAGAGGGTTTTATGGCTCGCTCGGCCTCGCTGGATAACCGACACCACAGGCGTTGCGAGGCTCACAACGCCACATCGAGCAGAGGGTTTTATGGCTCGCTCGGCCTCACTGGATAACCGACACCACAGGCGTTGCGAGGCTCACAACGCCACATCGAGCAGAGGGTTTTATGGCTCGCTCGGCCTCGCTGGATAACCGACACCACAGGCGTTGCGAGGCTCACAACGCCACATCGAGCAGAGGGTTTTATGGCTCGCTCGGCCTCATTCTATAGCCCACACCACTAGCGTTGCGAGGCAACAACGCCACATCGAGACGAGGGTTTTATGGCTCGCTCGGCCTCATTATATAGCCCACACCACTGGCGTTGCGAGGCAACAACGCCACATCGAGACGAGGGTTTTATGGCTCGCTCGGCCTCACTCTATCATCGCATGCAGTGTTGCGAGGCAACAACACCGCATCGAGTGCCACAACCTGCTAGCACCTATATATACATTATGTACAAAAACCAAAGTGACAGGAACAGACATTGATTTGGCCAATAAGTCACAATTTTTTTTTGATCAGGCACGATGTCCGGGCTAGCGATCACGATGTCCGGACCAGCGAGCACGATGTCCGGACCAGCGAGCACGATGTCCGGACCAGCGAGCACGATGTCCGGACCAGCGATCACGGTGTCCGGACCAGCGAGCACGATGTCCGGACCAGCGGGCACGATGTCCGGACCAGTGGGCACGATGTGCGGGCTAGCGATCACGATGTCCGGGCTAGCGATCACGATGTCCGGGCTAGCGATCACGATGTCCGGACTAGCGATCACGATGTCCGGACTAGCGATCACGATGTCCGGACCAGCGGGCACGATGTCCGGACCAGCGGGCACGATGTCCGGGCTAGCGATCACGATGTCCGGGGTAGCGATCACGATGTCCGGACTAGCGATCACGATGTCCGGACGAGCGATGATGTCCGGACCAGCGGGCACGATGTCCGGACCAGCGGGCACGATGTCCGGACCAGCGGGCACGATGTCCGGACCAGCGGGCACGATGTCCGGACAAACAATCAAGGTGTCCGGACCAGCGATCACGCTGTCCGGACCAGCGGGCACGATGTCTGGACGAGCGATCACGATGTCCGGACCAGCGATCACGATGTCCGGACCAGCGTGTACGATGTCCGGACTAGCGATCACGATGTCCGGACTAGCGATCACGATGTCCGGACCAGCGGGCACGATGTCCGGACCAGCGATCACGATGTCCGGACCAGCGGGCACGATGTCCGGACCAGGGGGCACGATGTCCGGACCAGCGATCACGATGTCCGGACCAGCGGTCACGATGTCCGGACCAGCGATCACGATGTCCGGACCACCGGTCACGATGTCCGGACTCGAC
>CAWKYE010000027.1:25000-26096 GCA_963853835.1 Calendula officinalis | reverse complement strand
GCACAACTGAAGAGGTATGCACGCCTGGAAGTCGCTGCGCAAGCAGTCATCCAACCAACCGTAACAAACCAAACACAACTCATGCACCTTTACGGTAGACACCCCCGAAGAAGCACCAGCTAGTAGTCACCCGCACAGCCCGAAGGCCAAGCGAGCATCCAAAAGCCAAAGCAACCCCAGAATGCACCGAGCGATGCGGGAACACAGGGACCATGCCTCACATGCTAGACAACAAACCCTTAAACTATATAGCCATTCGAATACTAGGTGGGCCTTAAGGCAACAATCAGACGAGAACATGCAGTAAAGCCAATATTCTAAGGCTATACGGTTCGCGGAAATATCGCCAGCAAACAACCACATGTAGCGTTGCGAGGCTCACAACGCCACATCGAGCAGAGGGTTTTATGGCTCGCTCGGCCTCGCTGGATAACCGACACCACAGGCGTTGCGAGGCTCACAACGCCACATCGAGCAGAGGGTTTTATGGCTCGCTCGGCCTCGCTGGATAACCGACACCACAGGCGTTGCGAGGCTCACAACGCCACATCGAGCAGAGGGTTTTATGGCTCGCTCGGCCTCACTGGATAACCGACACCACAGGCGTTGCGAGGCTCACAACGCCACATCGAGCAGAGGGTTTTATGGCTCGCTCGGCCTCGCTGGATAACCGACACCACAGGCGTTGCGAGGCTCACAACGCCACATCGAGCAGAGGGTTTTATGGCTCGCTCGGCCTCATTCTATAGCCCACACCACTAGCGTTGCGAGGCAACAACGCCACATCGAGACGAGGGTTTTATGGCTCGCTCGGCCTCATTATATAGCCCACACCACTGGCGTTGCGAGGCAACAACGCCACATCGAGACGAGGGTTTTATGGCTCGCTCGGCCTCACTCTATCATCGCATGCAGTGTTGCGAGGCAACAACACCGCATCGAGTGCCACAACCTGCTAGCACCTATATATACATTATGTACAAAAACCAAAGTGACAGGAACAGACATTGATTTGGCCAATAAGTCACAATTTTTTTTTGATCAGGCACGATGTCCGGGCTAGCGATCACGATGTCCGGACCAGCGAGCACGATGT
>CAWKYE010000025.1:36143-79985 GCA_963853835.1 Calendula officinalis | reverse complement strand
TCAACTTAATACTGATGCTGCAGTTAGTACTTATCATGTTTACTACTGATGAATATTATGGTTAGTACTGATGGGGCAGAAACTTACTACTGATGAGTTGATACTGGTGAAGTCTATAACTTAGTTACTACTGATCAAGGCATATTGAAGATACTACTGATCAATAGTAGTTACTACTGACGATGTATCTGGACTTACTACTGATCACCAGACTTACTACTGACGTTACACATTTACTACTGATGATTGGTATTACTACTGGTATACGCTTATGGAACATATCAAGTCCGAGATCTTCGTAGAGATAGTTATAGAATGTAATTCATTGTATATCTTTATAATTCGAATGTAAATCAAGTCCTAGAATAACTAGGGTAAATAGTTAGGCTTCAAGACTATTATAAATAGTTCCTTACGAATTGTAAACGTACGTGTGTATTGTGATTCAATAATATACATTGAAGCTTTTTGTGAAACTGTGTTCTTAATATTCTCGCATATTGTTTTTACAGTTCATTGTTCTTAATTCATTGATATAGTGTTGATCCGCTGCAACTTCTATCATCAATTAGATCTAAGGTGTTTATTAACTCGTTCATAGTTAATCGATCCTGACAAGTGGTATCAGAGCATATTGGTTCTAGATCTACAAATTTTTAAGAACAACAAAAAGTTTTAATCTTTAAAACACACACATTATTAATCATGACTGATAATAATGAAAGCACTCAAGCGAACAAAATCCCTATACTCACTCCCAATAACTTTGGGATGTGGAAGAATCGTATTAAGCAATACATGCTTATTACAGATTACTCCATGTGGGAAGTTGTCATGGAAGGCAACAAAACTGGTCCTGGTCAAGCAAGCAGCTCTGCAACTGAAGCAGACAAACTTAAATGTGAGAAGGAGAAGAAAGACAAAGGCATCGCACTCAAAACTCTAAGCACTCTATTACTGGCCATTCCTAATGACTATCAAATCTCTTTGTTGAGTATGATGATGCAGAGGTACTGTGGCAAGCACTGGAGAAGAGATTCGTTGGAACCAAGAGAACCAAGAGGAACATGAAGTCTGTTCTCAAGCAAGACTTTGAAAACTTCGAAGGAAAGCCCAATGAGACACTCACTCAAGTGTTTGACAGATTCAACAAGCTAATTGGTGAACTTAACCAGGTTGGAGTTAAGATGGATCAAGAAGATGTCAACATGAAGTTCCTAAGGTCTCTTAGTGAAGAATGGGCCATGTACACAGTGATGTACAGACAGAGAGATGCACTAGAAGAAAAGGAGTAAGATGAACTCTACAATGATCTCAGAGTATTTGAAACTAAGGTAAATCAAAAGAACCCTTCTATTTCTTCTAATAATGCTGCATTTGTATCTAGTACAGGTCAAGGTCAAGAAATCTCCACAGGAAAGGCTGCAGAGTCTGAAGATGCTGCAAGAGAATCCTTTTTCACTAGTCATGTGCATACTGCACTGATTAGTGATGATCTGGAACAATTGAATCCAGATGATCTTGAGGAGATGGATCTTAAATGGCAGATGGCTATGCTGAGCCTAAGAACCAAAAGATTCTTAAAAAGGACTGGTAGGACAAGTCTCAACTTCAACAAAGGTGACAAAGCTGGATTTGACAAAACTAAAGTCAAATGTTACAACTGTAACAATCTTGGTCACTTTGCAAAAGAATGTCCTCAGCCAGACAAAAGATCAAAATCAACTGCTTTTGTTTCACAACAAGGACAAGGCTATGACTGGAGCTTCCAAGCAGAAGAGCATGCTCAAAATCAAGCTCTCATGGCCTTTACTGACAGCAAATCTGAGGTAAAACCTAAACCTTGTACTTCTGAATGTAGTAAAATTGTTAAAAATTTAGAAAAAGAAAACACTAAATTAATTGAAGATTTAGCAAAAGCAGTAAGAAGAAATCATGAATTTGATGGTGTGATTGCTGATCAAGAACATCAGATAAAGGTGTACCAGATGATTGATCAAAGGATAAAGGAAGAATTACTTCAAGCTGTAGATGAGAAAGAGTTTTATGAATTAAAAAATAAAGAATTAACAAGTAAATTAGAAGAATGTCAACTTGAAATTGAACAAAATAAATTGACAATTAAAAAATTTGAAAGAAGTACTAAAATTCTTGATGAACTAACTAATAATCAAACTACAGAATAAGTTGTTCATGGGGTGGGATATCATGCTGTACCACCTCCATATAAATTCATCCCTCCACTTAAAGATAGTTCAGAAAGAATAATTAATGAATTAAACAGTGAAAATCAAACTGAATCTAATACTGAAACATCTGTATCAAATGATTTTTCTGATGATAATAGAACTACAAGCTCAATTGAATTTACAATCTTTCAAACTGAATCTCCAAACTCAATTGATACAAGTTTTCACACAGCACAAAGTGAAGAAAATTCTCCTAAATATGATGCAGAAAATATACCAAAAATCTTAAAAAGGGGAAATCAAAGAAACAGGAATCAACTCTTAGAACAAAGAAAAACAATTAGGGCTAAAGATAATAAATTAAAATGTGTTATTTGCAACAAAGTAAATCATTTAGCAAAAGATTGTCACTTCAATCCAATAAATTGCAAAGAGTTAAAAGAATTTAAAAATTTTAAAGAACAAGCAAAAACACAAAAGTTAAAAGATACTACTGGTCCTTCAGTAGTAAATAAAACTCCAATTGCTGAAACACCAAGATTTGGAAGAAGTGCACCAAGATTTGTGCAAAACAGAAGAGTTGGAAGCCCAAAGAACAGCAATTACTTCAAGAACAATGGAAAATCAAATCAAAATAAATAATATTTTAAATTTTCCAACACCAGTAAAAACTGTAACAATTTTACTACTGGTGTTAACCCTAATTATAATGTTGTCTGGTACCAGTACAAAAACACTACTGGTAAAAACCCTAATTTCAAAAATACTACTACTACCAAACCAAAATTTCAAAACACTACTGGTCATTTTAAATATAGTAAGTACCCAAATACTACTGGTCCATCAGTAGTAAAGTATTCAAAAGCTAAGAACAATGGGTATAGACCAAGATCAGTAGTAAACTCAGACACAACTAAAAGGTCAGTAGTAAAACAGAACATCAGTACTAAAAAGGTATGGGTACCAAAAATGTTTAAGGTTAACTGTTCTAAATCTGATTTATCAAAGGATGAACCCAAGACATATAAAGCTTGGGTTCCCAAACTTAACTAACCTTTTTTTTTACTTGTGCAGAGCATTCAGATCCCAGAAGAAGGAAGAACATGGCACATTGATAGTGGATGCTCAAGGCACATGACTGGAAATCTGCAAATTCTAAAGGATTTCAAGTCTTTTGATGGAGGTTATGTAGCCTTTGGTGAGAACCCAAAGGGAGGTAAGATTACAGGTAAAGGTACTGTTACTAATGGCAAAATTACCTTTGATGATGTATTCTATGTAGCTGAACTAAAATACAATCTTGTCAGTGTGTCTCAAGTGTGTGATAAAAAGAACAAAATTCTTTTCACAGACATTGAGTGCATCATTCTTTCTCCTGACTTTATTTTAGATGAAAAATATGTTGTTTTAAGAACTCCAAGGAGAAACAATGTGTATTGCCTGGATATAGGGGGAGAACTCATTTCTTCAAATGAGGTCAACTGTTTTATATCCAAGGCAAACACCACTGAATCAGAACTATGACATAGAAGGATGTGTCACACTAATTTCAAAAACATGAACAATTTAGTAAAAAGAAATTTGGTCATTGGACTACCTCAAAAACAATTCATGTGTGATCATCATTGTGTTGCATGCCTAAAAGGTAAACAACACAAGACTTCTCATAAGTCCAAATCTGTGAATTCTGTTTCTGTTCCTTTACAACTCTTACATATGGACCTATTTGGACCTACAAATGTAATGAGTATTGGAAAGAAACAATATTGTCTTGTTATTACTGATGACTTTTCCAGATATACATGGGTTTTCTTTCTCAGGACAAACGATGAAACAAGTGAACTCATAAAGAACTTAATTGTTAAACTGGAGAATACATCTGATCAAAAAGTTAAAGCCATAAGATGTGATAATGGCACAGAATTTAAAAATGCTAACTTAATTAACTTTTGTGATCTTAAAGGTATTGACAGGCAATACAGCTCACCTAGAACTCCACAACAAAATGGTGTAGCTGAAAGAAGAAATAGAACCATCATAGAAGCAGCAAGATCAATGTTAGCAGATTCAAAATTACCAATCACTTTTTGGGCTGAAGCTGTTAATACTTCCTGTTACGTTCAAAACAGAGTATTAATAGTGAAGCCACATTATAAAACACCATATGAACTTTTTAATAAAAGAAAACCTTCTGTAAGTTTTCTAAAATCATTTGGTTGTCCTTGTACCATTCTGATTACAAGAGAACAACTTGGTAAGTTTGACTGCAAAGCTGATGATGGAATCTTTGTGGGATACTCTACTCAAAGCAAATCATACAGAGTGTTCAACAAGAGATTAAGGATAATTGAAGAAAGCATCAACGTATCCTTTAATGAAAATGTTCCTCATGAACAAGGAAATGGTCCAGATTGGCTATTTAACATAGACAATCTAACCAAATCCTTTAATTCTAACATGGATTTAAATGCAGGTGATTCAAATTGTCACACTCAGATGGAAGGAACATCATCTGTTAGTACTGGTCAAGAAAAGATGAGATACATAATAGTTGATACTGCTCCCACAGTTAATACTGAGGACAGTAATAACTCAAATTCTGAAACCAGTAGTAACTCTGAGAATGAGGACAGTAGTAATTCAAATACTACTGGTACCAGTAATAGTACTCAAAATACTACTGGTCCTAGCAATAACCTAGATTCTCAAGATACTACTGATCTCAGTAACAACAACAATACTACTGATCTCAATGAAGACAATAGCAGTAGTAACTCTGACCAAGATGATGATGAACCAAACATCAATGACAATGAAGGATCACTAGAGGAGCAACTGCCTGAGACAAATGAGTCCAATCCTGAAAATCAACTAGTGGTTGATAAAGCTACAACTACAAGGACTCAGAAGAACCATCCTTTAGACCTTGTTCTAAGTGATGTTAACTCACCTCTGCAAACAAGAAGCAAATTAAATAAAAGCTTAACTGCAAATATGTGTAACATAAGTTTAATTGCTAATGAATGTATGTTTGAATGCTTTCTGTCTCAGGATGAACCAAAGAAGATCCAACAAGCAATGAAGGACTCAAACTGGATTGAGGCAATGCAAGAAGAACTCCTTCAATTCTAGTTACAAGCTGTTTGGACACTTGTACCTCTACCCAAAGGAAAAAGAGCCATTGGAACAAGATGGATCTTTAGAAACAAGAAAGATGAAAGAGGTATAGTAATCAAGAACAAAGCCAGACTTGTAGCCCAAGGATACACTCAAGAAGAAGGAATAGACTATGATGAAGTATATGCTCCTGTTGCTAGAATTGAAGCAATAAGAATATTCCTAGCATATGCTTCATTCAAAAAGTTCAAAGTCTATCAAATGGATGTGAAGAGTGCATTCCTATATGGGAAGATTGAAGAAGAGGTTTATGTCTGGCAACCTCCAGGTTTTGAAGATCCAAAACATGGTGATTATGTGTTCAAATTAGATAAAGCTCTGTATGGCCTACATCAGGCACCAAGAGCATGGTATGACACATTATCATCATATTTATTAAAGAATAATTTCAAAAGAGGAGCCATTGACAAAACTTTTTTTACAAAGAAAATCAAAGATGATATACTACTGGTACAAATCTATGTAGATGATATCATTTTTGGTTCAACCAATGATTTGTTATGCAAAGAATTTGAAGAACTGATGCAAGTCAAATTCAAGATGAGCTCTATGGGTCCAATGAACTTCTTCCTTGGACTCCAAGTCAGTCAAAGAACAGATGGTATTTTGATAAACCAATCAAAATATGTTAAAGACATCTTGGAGAAATTTGATATGAAAGACTGCAAAAGTGCAAGTACACCAATGGAAACACACAAACACCTACATCCTGATGTTGAGGGGGAGGATGTAGATGAACACTTGTATAGATCAATGATAGGCTCTTTGATGTACTTAACTGCATCAAGACCTGACATTATGTATAGTGTTTGTGTGTGTGCAAGATACCAAGCAAAACCTAAAGAACTACACTTGCAGGCTGTCAAAAGAATAATTAGATACTTGAAAGGCAAACCATCACTTGGTCTATGGTATCCACATGATTCACCCTTTGAACTCATAGCCTACACATATAGTGACTATGGAGGTGAATGTCAAGATAGAAAGTCCACTACTGGTGGATGTCAATTCTTTGGATCAAGACTGGTGTCATGGCAATGTAAGAAGCAAACAAATGTATCAACATCAACTGCTGAAGCAGAGTATGTAGCTGCATCTGCTTGTTGTGCTCAAGTACTTTGGATTCAAAACCAGCTTCTAGACTTTGGTATCTCTATCCTTAAAACTCCTGTTTTTATTGATAATCAAAGTGCTATTAGTATTGTGAACAATCCAGTAAAACACTCTAAAACTAAACACATTGAAATAAGATTTCATTTTATAAGAGACTGTAATGAAAATAAATTAATCAAAGTGGTTAAAATTCATACTGATGATCAATTAACAGATCTTTTTACAAAAGCATTTGATGTAGGAAGATTCAACTTTTTGGTTAGTAGTATTGGAATGATTTTAATAAATTAATTTCTCAAATAAGGTGTAAAGTTTTGTTGTAAAAAGTTATTTATTTGTTTAAGTGTTTTACTACTGGTAGATCTGTATTACTGGTGTGTAGGAATGTGCACAAAATACTACTGGTAGGACAATACTACTGGTGTGTATTAGGTTTACATAAATACTACTGGTAAGTCAGTACTACTGGTATTCACATATACTACTGGTCTTGTGTGTTGGTGGTTTCTACTGATGTCTATAGTTACTACTGATGTCAAAATCCTTAGTTACTACTGACGTTCGTAGATGCTACTGACGTTCTCTTACTGGTATCAAATTTACTACTGGTCTTTCAGAATCAAAATTACCAAACTAACCCCCGTGAAAATAACCGTTATGTTATGATTCGAAGGGCAATTTAATTTTTGTGCAGGTTAAATCGAAAGATATAAAAGGCGGCAGTCGATTAGTTTAGCATTATCTTTACTTCGATTCACTAAATCCTCTCGATAAACCCTAGCTTACGATAAAAAACCCTTCATCAGTAACAAAATTCTTAAGAGTATCTCTCAAATCAACAACAATGGCAACTCTACAATCTCTCAATGTTCAAACCGATCTCAAATATTCAGAGTTCCACAATATGTGTGCGTTTCTACGCAATCCAGACGGAACAAAAGATTTCCGTCCAATAGTCAATTTCTTGAAAAATTCTTATATCAAGTTTGCATTAACTGTCAAACCTAAGGCATATCAACAGCACTTGGTGGACTTTTGGACCAATGCTGAAAGAACAGAGGGTGCAACTGTGCCCATGATAAAATCATCGGTTGATGGAAAGACGATCACAATCACTGAACAATCTATTCGACACCATCTACAACTACATGATGATGCAGGTATGTCTACACTTCCTAAGGAATTCATTGCTGAAATTTTAACTAAAATGGGATATGAGGGAAGACTTAACATAGTAACTTTTCAAAAAGGTCTTCTCTCCCCACAATGGAAATTCCTTGTACATACTATTCAGCATTGTATTTCTCCAAAACGAAGTACTTGGAATGAGTTTAATAAGGCAATAGCCTATGCTGTTGTCTGTTTATGCACAGACCAAGTATTTAATTTTTCATACATGATTTTTGAAGGTATGTTGGGAAATCTTAGTTCTCCAAAATTTTTAATGTATCCCAGATTTCTCCAACATATCATAAACTGTGAATTACAAAACTTGTCAACTCCTAAAAATATTTTTATCATTCCTGAGTTGAACAAGAAAGTTTTCTCTAATATGAGAAAACAATTTAAATTTTCGGGCAAGGAAACCCCTCTGTTTCCTAATATGATCAAAGATCAACCACAACTTGGAGAGGGTTCAATCATAGCTACAACCCAAATTGAACCTCAACCCACTCCATCACCCCCAAATACAGCCCAAACATCACTCCAAACAGTCACTCAATCACCCACAATTATAGAAGTCCTGAATGTGTCCCAGGAACTTGAAATAAATCCTCAGAGTGCTACTCTTCACTCTGTGGAAGACCTGCCCAATGTCACCCAAAATATATACACAATCTATAAAAGAAAGAAAACATCTTTAAAGGACACCAGGTGACATATCGAGTCACACCCCAGGCTCAAAGAGTTGTCCTCCAAGGAGGAGAGAGGACATGAGGCGAGGGCTTTCACTACTGATGCCCCAAAGGTGGGTGCACAGGACAGTGAAAACATCTCTAAGACCCAGACCTCGGCAACTTTAAGTGATGACTCATTTGAGGAATTACTTAAAGGACCCCGGTGCCAAGAAACCACAAGGGGGGGGGTATCTCTGCTTCTTCTAGGAAGAAGAGGGTGTCTAAACAACCCTATGAATCACCAAGAAGTGATGAGGGTAGATCTTTTGAATTAACGGAAAGGATGGAAAACCTCAAAGCCAATGTACCTGTTAGTGAGCCCGATGATCTTGCTAGATGGAGTGAGGGCAGTATTAAAACCAAACAATTGACGGATAAATTAGATTCTCTTGAATCTACTGTACAAGATTGTCTTAAGTATCTCACTAATCAAGGAAAAACAATTACTGTAATGAAAAGGCACATGAACACCATCAACAAAAGAATGAAATTCTATGAGCATAGGCTTCATCAACAAACTAAAATCATAAGGAAATTGAAGAAGAAGATTGATGATAGTGAGGCTCCTCCAGTTGAGCTCACTAAGGGTGAGAAGGATAATATTCAAGCAATGATTGATGAATCAATTGTTTTAATATTATCCTTCTCCCCCTTAGTGAGCTCAACTGGAGGAGCCTCACTATCATCAATCTTCTTCTTCAATTTCCTTATGATTTTAGTTTGTTGATGAAGCCTGTGCTCATAGAATTTCATTCTTTTGTTGATGGTGTTCATGTGCCTTTTCATTACAGTAATTGTTTTTCCTAAATCTAAAAGAAACAAATGTTGATGAAGGCCCATAAAAGATGGTTGTTGATGATGAGCAAAATACTACTGCTTCTATGAAAGAACAAGCTGAACAAGAAATGTCAGTAGTAACTCCTACTACTGATATCATAGCAGTAGTAAATGAAGAAAAGGCAGCAAACACTACTGATGACCTATCAGTAGTAATTTCTGAAGACATACCTGGTTACTACTGATGACATTATTGAGCTGCCACCACTACTAGAGCCTACAGTGATACTTCCACCATCTCCAAAGAGAAAAATGACACAAATGGTGGTGAAAGATATTGATGATGATGTCAACTGGTTAGAAGTTGATGAATGCTCCCTACCCCCACATCCTAAAATACTTCCTATGTCACAGATACACTACTATGGTCCCAAATTTGCTATTGAATCTGAACAAAATATGAAGAAAAATAACTACATAGGAAAGGGAAAGGAAGTTGCCGATGAAGACCAACCTAACAGAGCACAAGGTCATGATATGGTTAACAAAATCAACTATGCCAAATCAGCCAAACAGGATAGGTGGAAAGTTAAAAGAGCAAAATATTTAAAGAAGGTTGAAGTCTCTCTAGCAAATGAAAACAAAAGATTAGCAGAAAGGGCTAGAATACTGAGACAACCATTCACAGAGATTAAATTGGCAGATATAGCAGATATATCAAAGCTGCCGCAATTTCAACAGAAGGTCAAAACCAAACAAGTTGCAGAAACAAGAAAAGAGCTACAAAGAAGAGAACTAGAAAAAATAAGGCAACTTGAATATGAAACCTTAGAACTTCTTGAAGCACAAGTACAAGAATGCAAAGAACAGAAGGCTGATATGCCAGAACAGTTTGCAGAGAAGAAGAAAGAAATGATCACATTCTTGAAATCAAGAGGTCACAACACAAAGGCCTTTGGAAGAATGAAGTTGATCAATTTAAATGAAAAGTACTGTGTGGAGAAGAAGAAGGACCTTACTGAACAAGACATTAATGAGAAGTACACCACTAAACTTGAACAGATAGACTCCAAAGAAATGAAAGAAAGAAAGACAATAACTGGAGAATCATCTGGTGTATCATCTCAAACTTCAAAGAAAAGGAAGTCAGTTACTTCTGAACTTGAACAACCAAAGAAGAAATTACAAATGGTTCAAGTTCATGATCTTCCAATTGCTCCCCTACAAAATAATTCAATCATCAACTAGAGATATATAGATGATATGATTGAGATTGTCAGAGAAGATAAAGTCACTCAAAGATTCAGAGCTTGGAAACCTTTGGTCATGTCCCTAACCAGAAGTGACATTATCAAGATGTTGATCATTGGTAAACCAAGAATGACTAAGAAGGTCTGGAAGATTTCAGCTGCTGGTTATCTTACTGAAATGATTGATGCTGCTTTCTATCCAGAAAATTATCCAGAGAAGTATACAGATCCAGAGAATGTCCTAGCCTGGAATGTGCTACCAACTGTAAACATGTACTTCTTTGAATATACAAGTAAGAAATGTGACTTATTCCTTTATGAGAAAGAGTATCCTCATTCTGAGAAGACTCTTTATCAATTATGGTGCATGAATTTATTAAACCTCATGATGCTATGCTGCTTCAAAATAAGATGAATGAATTTGTGAAGAAGATCAGCAAATACATTATTGCACAAAGGTATAAACAAAACCAACAGACATTAGAAGGTGATAAAAGAAGAGCAAAACTGTTGGAAGAAAAGGAAAAGGAAAAGAAGAAATGAATAGAAACTTGATTGATTGAAAGAGAATCAATAAGTTTAGGGGGAGATTGTTGGAGTAAATCACAGATCAACTTAATACTGATGCTGCAGTTAGTACTTATCATGTTTACTACTGATGACTATTATGGTTAGTACTGATGGGGCAGAAACTTACTACTGATGAGTTGATACTGGTGAAGTCTATAACTTAGTTACTACTGATCAATGCATATTGAAGATACTACTGATCAATAGTAGTTACTATTGACGATGTATCTGGACTTACTACTGATCACCAGACTTACTACTGACGTTACACATTTACTACTGATGATTGGTATTACTACTGGTATACGCTTATGGAACATATCAAGTCCGAGATCTTCGTAGAGATAGTTATAGAATGTAATTCAATGTATATCTTTATAATTCGAATGTAAATCAAGTCCTAGAATAACTAGGGTAAATAGTTAGGCTTCAATGACTATTATAAATAGTTCCTTACGAATTGTAAACGTACGTGTGTATTGTGATTCAATAATATACATTGAAGCTTTTTGTGAAACTGTGTTCTTAATATTCTCGCATATTGTTTTTACAGTTCATTGTTCTTAATTCATTGATATAGTGTTGATCCGCTGCAACTTCTATCATCAATTAGATCTAAGGTGTTTATTAACTCGTTCATAGTTAATCGATCCTGACAATTTCTTTTGAAAATAAGACACTGACAAACTTAATTGCATGCCTATTTGTAAATTGTAAAGGCATATTCTTTCCAATCCACTTACTGCATGTTTGAATCCCATATAGATTTTTTTTTTTGGCATTATATGTTTAGTTTTAAGGACAAATTTTAGTTCCCCTTAAACTTTTAAAAATTTACTTTTTCAACACAAATTTTAATATTCTTTACTATTAAGCTTATTTAAAATACTTTCTTTATTTTTGTTATTAAAAAAATTGATTATTCTAAATTTTATAATTTATACTTCTAGCTTCATTTGAAATATTACAGTCATTTTCATTTGCTAAATATTTTTGATTTACCTTTTAATATTTCATTTAGAGTCATTTTTATTGAATTACGATCGAATCTAACCTAATATTACAATATATCTGATTTTTCAATCATTTTTAAACACATTACTATATATAATATATCAAAAACATTAGATATTTGGTGAGTCCTATAAAACAATAATTTTACTTGCTAACTATTATATTTATGTATTAAAAAAAATTTAAGGGAAAACTATATAGTTAGTTATTTTAGTAGGTATTTTTTTGATTACATATTCTTGTTCATGAAGTTGCCCATTTATGTATAGATTTTATTGAATCTTTGTAGTTAAGGGAAAACTAAAGGCATTATGTTATCATTTTATTTATGATGTGTATAATAACATCATCATATGCACTAATTTGCTAAACCTGGATATACTAGAAGTGAAAGACGAAAATAAACAGCATTATAAACGCTAATGTTTTTAAATACCTATTACAAATGCAAAAAGTTCAACACAAAAAGTTATTACAAATTTAATCCCCAATGTCACAAACAAATCTCCATATGTATAGAGCCTCTCATAAAAGATCAAATTAAAGAATTCTGCAAAACAACAACACACAACTTAACACCAATCCTTAATCACCATACTCAATTTCATCAAGAAGATTGATGAGATCAAATTGGTTCAGGTTCATAAACGAATCATCGTCTGCAAATCCATCCAAGGGGCCGTTTTGTGCTTGACTATGACTGTTAACTTCTTCATCTGAAAATATAGGCAGAGAAAATTCAGCACTCCTTGGCCCAACAGGAACTGAATCTAGATCACCAAAACCATAATTAGTTGCCTGATTATCACCAAAACCATAATTAGGTGCCTGATTATCACCAAAACCATAATTAGTTGCCTGATTATGGCCAGAGTTATTAACTGGTACAATTAGTGGTGGAGCGCTTTGTAATTTAGCCTTGATGTTGTTTATGGTCATGCAAGAAATGCTGGTTGAATTAAGGGTCGGTTGCCTCGAGAGGCTACTCGGTTGAAGAAAATATGCAACATTAGCATACTCATTATATCTTTTGCTAGCAAAGCTTTCTAGTTTCTCTATCATCTTTAGTCTTTCTTTATACTTCTGAAAGTATACAATTAGATAATAAATTTCCATCATAAACACAAGTAGAATTTAAAAAGAGCAAAATAAAAGAAAAAACCCGAGAGAAAAGAAATGTATAAGAACATGTGTAGAAGTACCTGTAGGTGACTTGCAACTTGAAGACGTGTGAGACCTGCCGTTTTCATGTGCTTTAGAATTGCGCTTGAATGCGCTTCTACCGATAGAAAACATGATAAATACAACAAAAATGAAATATTAATCAATGTAGCAAGTGGATTAAAGTGCTTCTAGTATTAAAAAATTGTTAAAAGATAGATTTGCCTTCCTAGTTTGATTTTAGTATCGGAAAATTATATTAAATAACTAGCAAGACGCCAGAAGAAATAAACACCAAACATGTGATAAGATATAACGCCTTAAATCCTAGTTTGATCTATCCGAAATGTTAGTTAGATAAATATATACAACATCATGTGTGGGTAGATGTACGTTACTTTCTTTTCCGAGTGCATTGAATGCTTCCAAAAACTTGTCGTGAAGTTCTTCCGACCAAATAAAGCGTGTTTTGATTACTCATTTCTTTTTACGTTGTTTATCATCCACAATTGCCTGCTTTCCTTTATCTTCTTTTCCCGTTGTTGTCAGGATCGATTAACTATGAATTAGTTAATAAACACCTTTAGATCTAATTGATAATAGAAGTTACAGCGGATTAACATTATATCAATATGATTAAGAACAATGAATCTGTAAGAACAATATGCAATAATATTAAGAACTCAGTTTCACAAAAAGCTTCAATGTATATTATTGATTAACAATACACACGTACGTTTATAATTCGTAAGGAACTATATATAATAGTCCTTGAAGCCTAACTATTTACCCTAGTTATTCTAGGACTTGATTTACATCGAATTATAAAAGATATACATTGAATAACATACTATAACTAACTCTGCGGAGATCTCGGACTTGATATGCTTCCTAAACGCGTACCAGTAGTAACTGCAATCACCAGTAGTAAATATGCATCGTCAGTAGTAACTCTGGAGATCAGTAGTAAGTCCAAAACCAAACGTCAGTAGTAACTACTATGATCAGTAGTATCTTCAATATGTGCAAGATCAGTAGTAACTTAGTTAGACTTCACCAGTATCAACTCATCAGTATTAAGTATTTCTGCCCCATCAGTAACAACCATAGTCTTCATCAGTAATAACTATGATCAGTACTAACTGCAGCATCAGTAATAAGTTGAACTGTGATTTGTTCCAACAATCTCCCCCTAAACTTGTTAATTCCTTTTGAATTACTCAAGTTTCTTTTGTTCTTCTTCTTCCCTGTTTCTTCTCTCTAGAGTTCTTTGATTCTGTTGCTTTCTTTGTTCAATGATGTATTTGCTATTTTTCTTTGTAAAATAGGTCAATTTAATCTGGAACATTACAACATCATATGGTCTCATCATGGTATTTGTGAATATCTGATACATGACTTTTTCAGAGTGTGGATATTCTTTTTCATACAAATATAGCTCACATTTCTTGCTTGATCTTTCAAAGAAGTACATATTTGCAGTTGGGAGTACATTCCAAGCATATACATTTTCTGGATTTGTAAATAGTTCTGGGTAGTTATCTGGATAAAATGCAGCATCAATCATTCTTGTTAAATATCCAGCACCAGACTCTTTCCATGATTTCTTTGTCATTCTTGGTTTTCCAATGATTAGAAGTTTGATTACATCACTTCTTGAACAAGATCTAATCAATGGTAACCATCCAGTAAATCTTTGAACAACTTTGTCTTCCCTTATAATTTCTATTACATTGTTATGCATAACTCTCCAATTGATGATTGGATTGTTTTGAAGGGGAGCAACAGGTACTTCAAGAATAGGAATAATTTGTTGTTAGGTCACAACGAACCCTGGTTTATAATGTTAATTGATAGAATATTATACTTAGAGAAATATTAGAGTGATAACACAAGAATATAGTCAATGTATAAATCCACTAAGTGTGGCTTGTTGCGGAATAACAAGACCACTGATCAATTACAAAAGATGTGAATGTGTAAAGTAAATTGGTAATTACTCCTTTGCAAGATGATCTCTATTTATAATGTTCTAGAGATCTTACATAATGAGCAAAGGAGTAACCGAAGGACTAAGCAAGGAAAATGACTAAGATCAAGGGATTTGATCTTAGTCCGTTACTATACTGAGTATCACTCAGTCCTTCTACTCAGTATCACTATCTGATACTGAGTACTGATACTGAGTTCCAATACGGATCACTCAGTATCAGACCTAAACTTAGCTATATTATTCTACATATTAATCAAAGCTAGTCTAGGTTGTTTTGTTATCTTAAGATCTAAAGGGGCAAGGCTTTTTGCCTTAACAATCTCCCCCTATCTAATGATAACAAAACAATTTACAAAGAGATAAACAAAAATTACAACAGCATAGGTAACAATATCTTCTTCTTCATTTGCTGTTGATGGCTTCATTCTCATAGAAGACTTCTTGTTTGATGTGGACAAACTCTTCTCTGCTTTTGAGTTCATCCCTTCTGCTATTCAGTACTGCAACAATCTTCTTTCTGAACCAAGAGTCTTCTTTCTTGGTGATCATCCATTTCAGTCCAACAAGGTGACTGATTTGAGCTTTTGGTAGATCTTCTTCAGAAATGAAGCACTCTCTATCCTCTGAGTCAGTATACATATATCCAGAAGTTGGATATATGACACTCTTTTGATCCTGAAATACAAGGTTAGGAGGAAGAGGGTACTTTCTAAGATACTTGTATGTATGGAGGCATTCTGGTCTGTTGTTTGAGTAAGCCTCAGTCATCACACTGAGTGTTCTGTACTCTATTTCATGAAGTAAGTCCTTCTCATAACATACTGCAGCTACAGCACAGATCTCATCCAAGACTATTTGATCATAGGTTGATTTATTTGGAAGCTCGTTGATCAGTCTTGTGATCTTCACCAGTCTTGAAGACCAATTCTTTGAATGTCATGAATAAATATCTTCATGGGGGGACTGGTTAAGCCAGTACAAGTGATAGTAATTCTTCCTTCTTTGAGCTTTACTTTTACTTTATTAACATCCAGATTTAACCAATGTATCCCCCTTACATTTTGAAATGTTTTGGTCCTCAAGAACTCCTTTCTTTGTTCCTTTTACTGAGTCCTAGCAGCAACCATATTCCAATAATGTTGAATATGGTCTGGACCCTTTCTTGAGATTCTATGTGAAGGACCAGGAGTATCAGTATCTGGGTCAGATTCTGGTTCAGTTTTGACTCCCAACTCTTGCTCATATAAAAATCTTTCTTGTTCTGCCCAGAGTTGTTGAGGAGTCAGTCTTGGAGCCTGCTCGGTATCACTGTCCCTTGTAAGAACAGGTCTTCTTTGTCTTGTTACCAGAGGAGCAGATTCCTCACTTGATTCAGAAGAAGTGAGAACAGCATTGATAGGTCTTCTTGATAAGGAACTCCTTCTTCTAATCACCAGATTTTCTGGTTCTTCATCATCCGAGGATGATGATGAAGAACTTTCTTGTTCTACCAGATTTAGTGCATAGTTTACTAAATCTGGTTCTTCATCTTCATCATCAGCAATAGGCCAGATGAAAGGCCTATAGACCACTATTTGTAAATTATTCTCTTCAAAAGTTTGCTGTGGTTGGTCAGTATGAGTCTCCCCCTGAGCAGATGGCTCAAGTGGGTCTTGAACTTGTAATTCTGACCTTGTTCTTTGTCTTCTTCTCTCATACTGAATGCGAAATGGCTCAGTATGAGGGCTTTGCTGATGTTGTTGTTGTGGAGGTTGATCTTCATTCAATCTTCTTCTTTTCTCCCCCTGAGCAGAAGGCTCAGTTTGATCAACCTCAGTATCTCTTTGTCTCTTCTCCCCCTTTTTGTTATCATTTGATGAGGAGGGAAGAGGATCAGTATCACCACCCATGTCCCCTTCAGGTTGTTCAAGAGTAGGGGAGGGCATGAGCTCAGTTGCAGCATCAGTATCACCAGCACCTCCTTCTCCTTCTCCTTCTTCATTGTGGTCACCATGTGAACCTGGTGGAGTTTGTGGAGGCTGCTGTGGTTGTTGAAGGAGTGATACTGACTGTTTTATTAGATCAATATCACCACTCATCTTGTCCATTCTGGCTAGTATTACATTTTGAGTTTGTTGGATGACCAGAATGTGCTGCATGATTGCTTGCAGAGTCACTTGGTCTGCTGCAGCTTGAGATGCCTGAATACCCTGCACAGTTGGTGCTAAAGAAACAAAAATGTAAAACTGGTTAGAAAGAGAGGTTTATCAAATAGAATTGTGGTGTTGTTTAATTCTACAATCATATAAACAGAGTTTGTGAAGTCTGTATTTCATCTGGTATAGGATGAAATATTGTGGACTTGTGCATAGCATGTGTAAGAAGATTTTAGTAAAGGTGAGTGTGAAAATTTAAGTAGCTCAGTATAGGATAAGTCACATTTACTAAAAGGTTTGGGTGTGGGAATTCGAAGCCTGGGATGTGCTTCTTGTTATTTTCAATGTTTATCACTCGGTATGAGAGTGATACCAGAAATGTGGCTAAACCCCATTGGATATTTTTGGATTTTGTGGCTTAAGGGTTTGGGATCATTTCTTGAATGATGCTACCCAACTCAAAAATAAGTTGGACATTATTCAAGCAGCACCAGTGGGTGTCAGTATGACATCAACCACCATTGTCTCTTTAAATGTTGAGACAACTGTAGACTGACAATGATCAATTTAGTGTGCTCAGTATATGAATTTTGCATAGCAGCAGTGGGCTAGCTATGTTGGCCATAAGAGGATATATATTTGAAAGATCGTTTGAGACTTTGGTCAGTATTGAGTTGGTACTGGCCAATACTTAGTCTCTATTTGGGAATGAAATATATATATATATATAAGTTTAAGGCTTTTTAGAAATTCATACCTGAGCTTGTTCTGGACCTGGAAGGTCAGCGGTGGCTGCAATAAAGCTTTGGGCTTGAATAGATGCAGTTAATGATGGAACATTTGCAGGCTGCACCTCCTCAGATGATAAGTTGCCCATAATGATAGGAGAAACATTCCTTCTTCTTCTTCGAAGGACCAGTGGTGTGTCTTCTGAGGACTCAGTTTCAAGAATGTTTTCAAAAAGAGGAGCAGCAAGATCATGTGCAGGTGGAGAGATATGTTGTTGAGTCGGTTCTTGAACTTGTGAAACATCCTGCATCTCAATATCTGGACCAGCCTGTGCTCCATTACCACTATCATCATCATTATCATCATCATCATCATTGTCTGACTCAGTATCAGACATGTGTTCTACATCATCAATGTGTTCTTGAACAATGGCCCACATTGGAGGACTTAGAAGAGGTTCTCCTTCTCTTGGTCTGTAAAAGAAAATCTTCTCACTGAGTGGAGGAAGATCAACTCTTGGGCTGTGAAATTCATCATAAATGTGTGTGGGCATTGAGTGTTGAAATATGAGTGATAGAAATCTGCAGAAAGGGACATTGCATTCCCTTGTGTTTGCTCGGACCAGAGTAGCTAATTCATTGAAGATTAGGCGAGCAAAATCAAATTTTCTTCCATAGTACAGAGCATGTACTATTTGCATCCCAAATTCGTTTATTTGGTCCAAAGCTCCCGTCTTGTGGGTCATACATCGTATTATTGTTGTTATAAGAATACCCCACATAGGACCAAATTCATTTCTTTTGATTGTGCCCGTTGTTCCTCTTCGACCCAGAAAAGGCAGTACAGAGCGTGCCTCTGATCGATCAACAAATGGGTCATACTGAGCTTGGGCGGGAAGTCTCAGTGCTTCACGAATGATTGCAGTAGAAACAAATGCCCTTCTTTGATCTCTAATTACCCACCCAGCAATCATATCTGGAGAATCGAGTGTAGCAGAGTACCAAAACTCGCATAACATTTCTGGGTAGATTGCTCGAGGAGATAATGTCAGTGCACGAGCAATTGGGCAATGCTTCATAAAAGTGACGATGTTCGTGAATTCTTGGCATACCCAAGCTTGAGGAATATTGAAATTTGCTGTGATGTTGTTCCTCGCAAACCTGGGTACTTCATTATTTCGGAATTGGATTTCCGATTGAACTTCTGGAGCAACAAAAGTGTAATTCGCCATCTGTGATTTTGATTTGAAAGAATTTGCTTGCTAAGAGAAAGTGAAATCGTTAATCGCAGAGAGAATTGAAGATGAAAGAAAGAAATAACAGTTAAAAAATTTGAAGTAAAAATAAACGGTTATTTATAGGAGATTTGAAAGATAATTAAGGTATTGGGAAGTAAAAACGGCTGATTTGACTGCCTTATCCTCTGCCAACGGTAACTTTCTTATTAAGAAAGGTTACCATTTGAGCAGTATGAGGATTAAGCTCGGTGTAAGAGCCGTCATACCCCAATACCGAGTAAAAAAAATTTAATTAAAAAATTTTTAAAAAATATAAAAACAATTAATTTACTCTTGAAATTAATAAAAAAATAAAAATTTTAAATTTTGATGATAACAGACTAGTGATACTGAGCGGTCAGTATCAACAGGAGTGATACTGAGCGCTCAGTTTTAAAGAAATTTAATAAAGATTAAGGATTCAACATACCTAATTGCCCTAGTAAATACATAAACCTTTCCTCAGGAAGAGGTTTAGTAAATACATCAGCCAATTGTTCATTTGTTGGTACATAATCTACTTCAACCTTACCCTTTTCCACATTATCTCGAATAAAGTGGTGTCTGATATCAATGTGCTTGGTTTTGGAGTGATAGACTGGGTTCTCTGTGATAGCAATAGCACTCTTGTTATCACAATGAATAGAAGTCTTATGAAAGTTGAACCCATAGTCTAAGAGTTGATACTGCATCCATAATAATTGAGCACAACAACTTCCTGCAGCAACATATTCTGCTTCTGCTGTGGAAGTTGCTACTGAATTTTGTTTCTTGGATGACCAGCCAACTAGTCTTCCACCTAGGAATTGACATCCTCCACTTGTGCTCTTTCTGTCCAGTCTACAACCTGCAAAATCTGCATCTGTGTACCCTTCAAGGTCAAAGTTTGAGTCTTTGGGATACCAAAGACCCAGGTTAGGAGTACCTGTAAGATATCTAAAGATGCGCTTAACTGCTTTCATGTGTGATTCTTTAGGATCAGCCTGATACCGAGCACACAAACATGTGGCAAACATGATATCAGGCCTACTAGCAGTTAAGTAAAGTAAGGAACCAATCATTCCTCGGTATGTGGATTGACATACTGGTTTACCAGTTTCATCCTTACTTATCTTATCCTGAGTACCCATAGGAGTGTGCATGGAAGATAAATTTTCAAAGTTGTATTTCTTTAACATGTCATACACATACTTACTTTGATTTATAAAAGTGCCATCAGGCTTTTGTTCAACTTGTAAACCAAGAAAGTAAGTAAGTTCTCCCATCATACTCATCTGATACTGAGTTGACATTATCTTAGCAAACCAGTCACACATAGACTTGTCAGTGGAACCAAAGATAATGTCATCTACATATATCTGAATGAGTAAGATGTCAGAACCTTTCCTTTTTGAAAATAATGTTTTATCAATTTTACCTCTTGTAAACTTATTGTCAATAAGATACTCAGACAAGGTGTCATACCAGGCTCTTGGAGCTTGTTTGAGCCCATATAGAGCTTTATCAAGCTTGAAAACATAATGAGGAAATTTGGGATCAACAAAACCTGGAGGTTGTTTAACATAAACTTCTTCTTGTAGTTTTCCATTTAGAAAAGCACTTTTGACATCCATCTGATAAACTTTGAAATTCTTAAAGGCTGCATATGCAAGATACAACCTAATAGCTTCAATTCTTGCAACTGGTGCAAAAGTTTCATCATAGTCAATGCCTTCTTCTTGCCTGTAACCTTGAGCAACTAACCTTGCTTTGTTTCTGATGACAACACCATCCTTGTCCATCTTGTTTCTGAACACCCACTTAGTACCAATAATAGTTTTGCCAGAAGGAGGTGGTACTAAGTTCCAAACTTTGTTTCTTTCAAACTCTGTGAGCTCTTCTTGCATAGCCTCTACCCAATCTTCATCTAATAAAGCTTCATCAGCTTTCTTTGGTTCAATGGTAGATAGAAAACTTGAGAAAAAACAAAAGTTTGCAGTTGCTTGGGTTGGAAATTCTAATTTTCTTCTTGTTTGGACACCTTCTTCAATAGGACCAATAATGTTTGAGTGTGGATGGTCTCTATGTTCCCTTAAATTATTTCCTAAGGGAGCATTTGAAATATGATCAACAATATCTTGTTGATTTGGTGTGTTGTCTGTCTGATACTGAGTGGAATTATGATCAGTATTAGACAGTGCAGGTTGCTGTTCATCTTCATTTTGCAGAGTTGATGTGGATTCTTGTGAAGTGTTGGATGTTTCACCTTCTTCATAAATAGAGTGGTTCAGATCATTAGTTGGAAACTCAGTATGAAGGTCCTCTGATATGGGAACCTCAGTATTAGACGCATTTGAGTGATACTGAGTTTGAACTTGATCAGTTTCATTAAACTTATTAGGAATAAAGTGTGGATGAAACTTAGGCTGTTCAGCAATGGAGTGTTCTGGATTGCATAGAATATCTATGCCACTTATGTCTTCACTTGCTGAGGTAGAATGCTCATTCTGATCTTCATCGAATGTGACATGAATGGATTCTACAATCATCTTGGTTGAGATGATATACACTCTGAAAGCTTTGGAGTGTGGAGAGTAGCCCATGAACACACCTTCATTTGCTTTGGGAGCAAATTTATTGAGATTTTGTTTTGTACTGAGTACAAAACATTTACTCCCAAAGATGTGGAAATATTCCGCATTAGGAATCTTGCCATTGTATAACTCATATGGAGTCTTCAGATGTCTTTGGACTATAGTGGCTCTATTCTGAGTGAAGTTTGCACAGTTTACAGCTTCAGCCCAGAAACTCAGTGCCAGTCCAGCATGGCATAATAAAGTTCTTGCAGCTTCAATCAGTGTTCTGTTCTTTCTTTCTACAACACCATTTTGTTGGGGTGTGTAGGCTGCAGAGAAGTTTTGAATGATTCCTTTTTCTTCACAGAAATCTGCTAATACTGAGTTCTTAAACTCAGTACCATGGTCACTTCTAAGTTGCTTGACCTTGTTGCCTTTTTGAAGTTCCTCTCTTTTTATAAAAGGCAATGATTTCTGTTGTTGCATCTGACTTAGTCTTGAGGAAGATGACCCAAGTATATCTTGAGAATTCATCAACTAAGACTAGAGTATAGATCTTTTTGGCCAAAGATGGTGTGCTGATGGGGCCAAAAAGATCCATATGTATCATAGTAAGAGGTTCATTGATGGAATGATTGACTTTAGATTTGAATGAACTCTTCTTCTGCTTGCCCATTTCACATGCTGAGCATAACTTATCTTTTGAATAAGTAATTGTGGGCAATCCTCTCACCAGTTTCTTCATACTGAGCTCGTTGATATTTCTAAAATTGATGTGAGAGAGTTTCTTGTGCCATAGCCAATGTAATTCTGGCTTGACTTTAGAAAGCAGGCATACTCGAATAGTTGGGTCTATTTCAGATAGGTTGACCACATATACGTCTTTTTCTCTTCTAGCAATGAGTACAGGCTGCCCTTTATCATTGTAGATGATTCCTGCAACCTTTCTGAATCGAGCTTCATTGTCATCATCACACATCTGGCTAATACTGAGCAGATTGTGTTTAAGACCCTCTACATAGGCAACTCTTTTAAAAGTTATGTTGCCTGCCTTGATCACACCATAACCTCTTGTCTTTCCCACCGAGTCATCTCCAAACTTGACAGAAGGACCCTTCTCTGGAGTATAATTAAGAAGGTATTCCATACTGCCTGTCATGTGTCTTGAGCAGCCACTATCTAAGTACCACTTTCTGTCACCCTGCACAAGACACAAAATAAGAATTAGTTCCTTTTAGGAACCCATTTTTGAATGGGACCTTTGGTGGGATAAACACAATTTGACTTGATCTCTTTATGTGGAGAGGTCGGTATCACTTCAGGGGTAACTTTAGAAGTTTTCTTTGGTGATACTGACTTAGTTTCTCTCCTTTTCTTTGGTACTGAGTACCTAGGACTTGAGAGATCAGTCCAACATTCATCTCCCTTATGACCAGTATGATGACATCTATAACATTTCCTAGGTCTATTTCTAAACATATTTTCATATGGTATTTTAGAAAAATGTTTCACTTTTGGTAGGTCAGTATGAACGAGTTTTGCAAATTGTTTACTTAAAGATTTGACCTGATCACCAAGTGTTTTTAAAACATTAATTTTGTTATTTCTAATAGATGTATTAACATTGTTTTTAACTGGTTTAGGAGATGGATGATCTGGTTGCTTATTTTTATTTGGCAGAGAAGTCTTTCTAATTTTATTAGTGGTAGACTTCTTGTCTTTGCCAACCAAAGACCTAGTTGAAGTTGTCTTTTGTTTATCATGTTTTGAAGGAACAACTTTAACAGGTTCTTTAGATGTCTCAGTATATAATGTTTCTGTTCCTGCAACTTCTGTATTTGATGAAACATGTGAGATAGAAGTTGTTTTATTATCATTATATAATTCAAAAGTTGTTGTATTAAATAATAATTCAAAAGGTGGAACAGCAGAAGTGTCATACTGAACTATTGGTAGCTCGGTATCAGAAATTTCTGTTATTTGAAATTCAATACTGAGTTCTTGTAGCTCAGTATAGCACTTTGAGCAGATGGAAGGACCAATAGGTTTTTCTAAAATTTCATTTTCTTCATCATCTGACTCAGTTTGACATCCAACTTCACATAAAGTTTTAGCTTTTACAAAATTAATAGGGTTCATAGTAGAAAACTCTTCAAATAAATCAGCAAAATTGTTCCTGTTTTTAAATTGAGGATCAACACCAAGTGCAGCCCTCACATTTTCTGGAAATTGTTCATTTAAACATTTATTTAATTTTATTGAAGCATTTCCCCAAGATTTACACTGTTTTTCAAATTTCTCTTTTTCAAGTTTGTGTAAATGAGCTTTATCAGCTATCTTTGGTTAATGTCTTTTAAATCTGAAAAATTTAGTTCTAAATCTTTATATTTTGCTAATTTATCCAAGTTTTCATTATTTACCCTTTCAAGTTCTTTAATTGTTAATTTTAAAGCTTTTTCTTTTTGTACAGAAGTTTTAAGATCAACAAGCATATACTCAAAAATCTTGGTTTTTTCATTCACTGAATAAGTTTGAAAGGAACTTACCTTGTACAACTGAGTGGAATCCCAATCAGTATGAACACTCATCCTCTCAGCCTCTTTGATATCCTTTTCAAAGGAACTCTTCAAATCATCTTCAGTGAAAGCCATAAAGGCTTTATTCTCAATCTCTTCTTCATCATCACTTAACTCTTCATCCATCCAGGCTTCTGAGTAAAGTGCTTGATGAGGTGCTCCAATTCCTTCTGCCCTCTTTCCCTTGCTCCAATTCTTCAGCTTGACATATTTGTCTCTATATATTTTTGCTCGGTATGCAATCTTGTCATTTTGGTCAGTCTCAGAAGACTTAGTATGACAATTTGCAGCAATATGTCCAGGCTTTCCACACCTATAGCACAGACCTGATCTAGGATCAGTATTAGAAGAGCTAACACCAAGCCTCTTCTTCTTCAACTGATCCAGCTTCATAGACATGAGAGCCATTTGAGTTTCAAGCTCTTCTGCCTCAGCATCAGCAAGATCAACTTCTGGTTCATCTGGCTCAGTCACAGTATAGGCCTGTTGCACAACTAGAGCCATACCAGTGGAAGACTTGTCAGTTTTCTTCCAGTTGACCAGTCTTGCAGCATTATTCTCCTCATGATTCAGCATTAAACCATACAAAGTTTGAAGAGTGTATGACTCAATGTTGTTAGCAGCATTGACAGAGTTTGTCATGTCAAGAAATTGTTGAGGAAGGCTATCCAGAAACTTTTGAAAAGGCTCTCCTTCCTCTTTCACAATGCCTACACTGATTAAATCATGGATAACAGTATTGAACCTGTTATAGAGAGTGGTGATGTCTTCATTTGGAGTTGAAAAGAAATTTTCATATTTCCTTCTCATGTTGCTTTTTCTTTGCAACTTCACCTTTGTTGTACCTTCATAGGTGACTGATAGGCTATCCCACATAGCCTTTGCTGTTGGCAATTTCATAATTGCATTAAGTATCTCTTTTGTAACAGCATTACCAATCACCCCTTTAGCTCTGGAGTCTAAAGCATACAACTGACGGTCAGTATCAGTCCAGTTGTGCTTTAGTTTAGGTACAGATCTTATGCCCTCAGGAGCATCATCAGTAGCAGCAACCGGTTCCACAGTTTGTGGAATGATGGGACCATCATTTAGCACAGTGAGCATCTCATGGTGAATAGATTCAAGATACCACTGAGCTTTGAGCTTCCATTTATGAAAGTCTTTTCCATCAAAGATGGGTACTCCCTTTCCAGACATAACTGGTGCAATAATTGTAGACATTTTGGATTTTTGAGTGTTGGAGGGATAGATGTAGGAAATGGCTGCCAGGGTTATAGATCGACTAGATAAGAGATTATTTAGCCTGCTCTGATACCAGTTGTTAGGTCACAACGAACCCTGGTTTATAATGTTAATTGATAGAATATTATACTTAGAGAAATATTAGAGTGATAACACAAGAATATAGTCAATGTATAAATCCACTAAGTGTGGCTTGTTGCGGAATAACAAGACCACTGATCAATTACAAAAGATGTGAATGTGTAAAGTAAATTGGTAAGTACTCCTTTGCAAGATGATCTCTATTTATAATGTTCTAGAGATCTTACATAATGAGCAAAGGAGTAACCGAAGGACTAAGCAAGGAAAATGACTAAGATCAAGGGATTTTATCTTAGTCCGTTACTATACTGAGTATCACTCAGTCCTTCTACTCAGTATCACTATCTGATACTGAGTACTGATACTGAGTTCCAATACTGATCACTCAGTATCAGACCTAAACTTAGCTATATTATTCTACATATTAATCAAAGCTAGTCTAGGTTGTTTTGTTATCTTAAGATCTAAAGGGGCAAGGCTTTTTGCCTTAACATTTGTTCTATTTTTGATTTCTTTTTAGCACTCTGTTCTTGAGTAAGAACTTTTCTTTTCTTGGTTTGGGGAGTTGAGGATTCACCAGTAGTTGATATACTACCAGTTTGAATTAACCTTGGACTGATTGGAATTAAGGTTTTTGATTTCTTTTCTTCTTTAGCTTCTTGTTCAGCCAATTCTTTCTTCTTGGCAGTACAATATTTTTCTACAATTGTGATCATCTTCATTCTGCCAAAAGACTTTGCACTGTGCCCTTTTGATTTCAGAAATTCAATCATATTTGTCTTCTGTTCAAACACATCATCTGTTAATTCACTTTTTGTTCTTTTACATTCAGATACCAGATCTTCAAGACAGTTTAGATGTTCTTCTTCAACTTTTCTAAGTCTTTTAAATTCTGCTTGTTGAGCTTCTATCTGAATATCTTTTATTTGAACAGGTATTTCAGCTTCTTGAGTTTGTTGATTGTTTTTCTTTTCTTCAAGCGCTTGATACATGGCCACTTTCTCTAAGTATCTCTTGTGTTTCACCTTACATCTTGATTGTTTGTCAGCTCTGACAAGATTGATTTTGTTCCCCATGTAGTGACCTAGTGCTCTGTTAGGGTAATCTTCATCATAAACTTCTTTTCCCTTTCCAATACAAGCTGAAGATGGAGGTGGAATATATTTCATATCTGGGACACCTCTGATTATTATTGATGGAGAAAACAATTTAAGTTCATTTTCTGGAAGGATCTTTGGATGTTGGGGAAGTGTGCATTCATCTACTTCAAACCAGTTCACATTATCATCAATGTCAGGTATGATAAGTGGTTGATCAGGTGTTGGTGGTTTGGTGATGATGACATAACGTTCCCTTTCAATTAACTCTGGGATCTCTTGTTCTTCCTCTTCAGTAGTAACCAAGGTAGTTACTACTGGTGTGGCTTCAGGAGTTACTAATGATAGGGCATCAGTAGTGTTTGTTGCAGTTGTTTCCTCTTCTTGATTTACTACTGCTATGATATCAGTAGTAGGAATTACTACTGATACTTCTTGTTGAGCTTGTTCTTCCATATGAGCAGTAGTAGTGGCCTCATCATCAATATTCATCGTTTCTAGGCCTTCATCAACTTTTGTTTCTTTGAGATTGAGGAGAGAAGTTGCTGCTGCTGCAATGGATTCATCTATCATACTTTGAATGTTGTCCTTCTCCCCCTTAGTGAGCTCAACTGGTGGAGCTTCACTATTAGCAATCTTCCTTTTAAATTTCCTTATGATCCTTGTTTGTTGAAGAAGCATGTGCTCATACAATCTCATTCTTTTGTTGATGGTATTCATATGCTTTTTCATGTATGTCATTGTTTTTCCTTGATTGGTTAAGTATTTCAGACAGTCTTGTACAATGGTTTCAAGGTTTTCCATCCTATCCGTCAATTGGTTTTGTTCAATACTGCACTCACTCCTTCTAGCAAGATCATCGGGCTCACTAACAGGTACATTGGCTTTGAGATTTTCCATCATATCCGTCAATTCAACAGTTTCAGTTCTACCCTCATCACTTCTTGGTGATGAAATGGGTTGTTTGGACACTCTCTTCTTCCTAGAAGAAGCAGTAGTGCCCCCCCCCCCTTGTGGTTTCTTGGCACCGGGGTCCTCTTAGTAATTCCTCAAAAGAGTCATCACTTAGAGTTGTCGAGGTCTGGGTCTTAGTGATGTTCTCACTATCCTGTGCACCCACCTTTGGGGCATCAGTAGTGAGAGCCCTTTCCTCATGTCCTCTCTCCTCCTTGGAGGATAACTCTTGGAGCCTGGGGTTTGACTCAATTTGTCCCCTGGTGTCCTTGAAGGAAGTTTTCTTCCTTTTATAAATGGTGGATATGTTTTGGGTTACATTTGGTAGGTCTTCCACAGAGTGAAGAGTAGCACTCTGAGGATTTATTTCATGTTCCTAGGACACATTCAGGACATCTAATTGAGTGGGTGATTGAGTGACTGTTTGGGGTGGTGTTTGGGCCGCATTTGGGGGTGATGGAGTGGGTTGAGGTTCAATTTGGGTTGTATCTTGGATTGAACATTCTCCAATATGTGGTTGATCTTTGATCATGTTAGGAAACAGAGGGGTTTTCTTGCCCGAAAATTTAAATTGTTTTCTCATATTAGAGAAAACTTTCTTGTTCAACTCAGGAGTTATAAAAATGTTTTTAGGAGTTGACAAGTTTTGTAATTCACAGTTTATAATATGTTGAAGAAATCTGGGATACATTAAAAATTTTGAAGCACTAAGATTTCCCAACATTCCTTCAAAAATCATGTTTGAAAAATTATATACTTGGTCTGTGCATAAACAAACAACAACAGATGCTATTGATTTGTTAAACTCATTCCAGGTACTTCTTTTGGGAGAAATACAATGTTGAATGTTGTGTACAAGAAATTTCCATTGTGGGGAGAGAAGACCTTTTTGGAAAGTGACAATGTCAAGTCTTCCCTCATATCCCATTTTAATTTAAATTTCAACAATGTGTTCCTTAGGAAGAGAAAACATACCTTCATCGTCATGTAGTTGCAGATGGTGTCGGATGGATTGTTCAGTGATAGTGACAGTTTTGCCATCCACGGTTGATTTGATCATTGACATAGTCGACCCTTCAGTTCTTTCAGCATTAGTCCAGAAGTCAACCAAGTGTTGTTGATATGCTTTCGGATTTACAGTTAAAGCAAACTTTATGTATGAGTTCTTTGAGAATTGTACGATTGGACGAAAGTCTTTCGTTCCGTCTGGATTGCGAAGAAATGCACACATGTTGTGGAACTCTGAGTATTTGAGATCTGTGTTAACGTTGAGGGATTGTAGAGTTGCCATTGCTTCTGTTTCTTGAGAAGTTTTGATCGTTTGATTTTAGAGAAACAAGTAAGAATGTTGTTACTGGTGCAGGTTTATGATCGCGAGTTAGGGTTTATCGAGAGGATTTAGCAAATCGATGGAAGAATAATGCTAAACTAATCGACTTCAGCTATTTATATCTTACGATTTATCCTGCAAAAATACTAAAATGCCCTTCGAAGTATAACACAACGGCTATTTTCATTGGGGTTAGATTGATAATTTGACAATTTAAAGACCAGTAGTAAATTAGAGATCAGTAGAAAAACTTCAGTAGTATCTATGAACATCAGTAGTAAGTAAGGATTTTGACATCAGTAGTAACTAATGAAATTTTAATACTGACCTAATTTACCAACCCTAGCAGTAGTAACTACCATTTTGGAGACCAGTAGTATATGTGAGTACAATTGTTTACCAGTAGTAATGACCTACCAGTAGTAAAACACTTAAAAAAATTAACTTTTTACAACAAAAAACTTTTACACATGATTTTGAGTGAGAGATTAATTTATTAAAATCATTCCAATACTGCTAACCAAGAAGCTGAATCTTCCTACATCAAATGCTTTTGTAAAAAGATCTGCTAATTGATCATCAGTATGAATTTTAACTACTTTGATTAACTTCTTTTCATTGCAATCTCTTATAAAATGAAATCTTATTTCAATGTGTTTGATTTTAGAGTGTTTTACAGGATTGTTCACAATGCTAATAGCACTTTGATTATCAATAAAAATGGGAGTTTTAAGGATAGAGATACCAAAGTCTAGCAGCTGGTTTTGAATCCAAAGTACTTGAGCACAACAAGCAGATGCAGCTACATACTCTGCTTCAGCAGTTGATGTTGATACATTTGTTTGTTTCTTGCATTGCCATGACACCAGTCTTGATCCAAAGAATTGACATCCACCAGTAGTAGACTTTCTATCTTGACATTCACCTCCATAGTCACTATCTGTGTAGGCTATGAGTTCAAAGGGTGAATCATGTGGATACCATAGACCAAGTGATGGTTTGCCTTTCAAGTATCTGATTATTCTTTTGACAGCCTGCAAGTGTAGTTCTTTAGGTCTTTCTTGATATCTTGCACACACACAAACACTATACATAATGACAGGTCTTGATGCAGTTATGTACATGAAAGATCCTATCATTGATCTATATAAGTGTTCATCTACATCCTCCCCCTCAGCATCAGGATGTAGGTGTTTGTGTGTTTCCATTGGTGTACTCGCACTCTTGCAGTCTTTCATATCAAACTTCTCCAAGATGTCTTTAACATATTTTGATTGGTTTATTAAAATACCATCTGTTCTTTGACTGACTTGGAGTCCAAGGAAGAAGTTCACTGGACCCATGGAGCTCATCTTGAATTTGATTTGCATGAGATTTTCAAATTCTTTACACAATGAATCATTTGTTGATCCAAAAATGATATTATCTACATAGATTTGCACCAGTAGAATATCATTTTTGACCTTTCTTGTAAACAGAGTCTTATCTATTGCTCCTCTCTTAAAATCATTCTTCAGCAAGTATGATGATAATGTATCATACCATGCTCTTGGTGCCTGATGTAGGCCATATAGAGCTTTGTCTAGTTTGAATACATAGTCACCATGTTTTGGATCTTCAAAGCCTGGAGGTTGGCATACATATACTTCTTCTTCAATTTTCCCATATAGGAAAGCACTTTTTACATCCATTTGATAGACTTTAAACTTCTTGTATGAAGCATATGCTAAGAATATCCTAATTGCTTCAATTCTAGCAACATGGGCATATACTTCATCATAGTCTATTCCTTCTTCTTGAGTGTATCCTTGGGCTACAAGTCTGGCTTTGTTCTTGATCACTATACCTCTTTCATCTTTCTTGTTTCTAAAGATCCATCTTGTTCCAATGGCTCGTTTTCCTTTGGGTAGAGGTACAAGTGTCCAAACAGCTTGTAATTTGAATTGAAGGAGTTCTTCTTGCATTGCCTCAATCCAGTTTGAATCCTTCATTGCTTGTTGAATCTTCTTTGGTTCATCCTGAGACAGAAAGCATTCAAACATACATTAATTAGCAATTAAACTTATATTACACATGTTTGCAGTTAGACTTTTATGCAATTTGCTTCTTGTCTGCATGCTTGAGTTCACATCACTAAGGACTTGATCCAAAGGATGATTCTTTTCAGTTCTGGTGCCATGAACTTTATCAACACATAGTTGGTTTTCAAGATTGGACTCATTTGTCTCAGGAGATTGTTCCTCTTGAGGTTCTTCATTGTCATTGATGTTTGGTTCATCATCATTTGCTGGTTCATAGTTACTACTGGGATCAGTAGTATTTAAGTTATTACTGGGATCAGTAGTGTTTAGAGAATTTAGGTTATTGCTAGGACCAGTAGTATTTTGAGTACTATTACTGGTCTCAGTAGTATTTGAATTACTACTGTCTTCATTGTCTGACTCACTACTGCTTCCAGAATTTGAGTTATTACTGTCCTCAGTATTAACTGTGGGAACAGTATCAACTACTATGTATCTCATCTCTTCTTGACCAGTATTGAAAGATGATGTTCCTTCTTTTTGAGTGTGACAATGTGAATCACCTGCATTTAAATCCATGTTAGTGTTAAAGGATTTGGTTAGATTGTCTATGTTAAATAGCCAATCTGGACCATTTCCTTGTTCATTAGGAACATTCTCATTAAAGGATACATTGATGCTTTCTTCAATTATCCTTAATCTTTTGTTGAACACTATGTATGATTTGCTTTGAGTAGAGTATCCCACAAAGATTCTATCATCAGCTTTGCAGTCAAACTTACCAATTTGTTCTCTTGTAATCAGAATAGTACAAGGACAACCAAATGATTTTAAAAAACTTATGGAAGGTTTTCTTTTGTTGAACAGTTCATATGGTGTTTTGTAGTGTGGCTTAACTATTAATACTCTGTTCTGTACATAACATGCAGTATTAACAGCTTCAGCCCAGAAGGTGATTGGTAATTTTGAGTCTGCTAACATTGATCTTGCTGCTTCAATGATGGTTCTATTTCTTCTTTCAGCTACACCATTTTGTTGAGGAGTTCTAGGAGAGCTGTATTGCCTGTCAATACCTTTAAGATCACAAAAGTTAATCAAATTAGTATTTTTAAATTCTGTGCCATTATCACATCTTATGGCTTTAACTTTTTGATCAGATGTGTTCTCCAGTTTAACAATTAAGTTCATGATGAGTTCACTTGTTTCATCTTTTGTCCTGAGAAAGAAAACCCATGTATATCTGGAAAAGTCATCAGTAATAACAAGACAATACTGTTTCTTTCCAATACTCATTACATTTGTAGGTCCAAAGAGGTCCATATGTAAGAGTTGTAAAGGAACAGAAATAGAATTTACAATTTTGGACTTATGAGAAGATTTATGTTGTTTACCTTTTAGGCATGCAACACAGTGATGATCACACATGAATTGTTTTTGTGGTAATCCAATTACCAAATTCTTTCTTACTAAATTGTTCATATTTTTAAAGTTTGTGTGACACATCCTTCTATGCCATAGTTCTGATTCAGTAGTGTTTGCCTTGGATATAAAGCAGTTGACCTCATTTAAAGAAATGAGTTCTCCCCCTATATCTAGGCAATACACATTGTTTCTCCTTGGAGTTCTCAAAACTACATATTTTTCATCTAAAACAAAGTCAGGAGAAAGAATGATGCACTCAATGTCTGTGAAAAAAATCTTGTTCTTTTTATCACATACTTGAGACACACTGACAAGATTGTATTTTAGCTCAGCTACATAAAATACATCATCAAAAGTAATTTTACCATTTGTAACTGTACCTTTGCCTGAAATCTTACCTCCCTTTGGGTTCTCACCAAAGGCCACATAACCTCCATCAAATGACTTGAAATCTTTAAGAATTTGCAGATTTCCAGTCATGTGCCTTGAGCATCCACTATCAATGTGCCATGTTCTACCTTCTTCAGGGATCTGAATGCTCTGCACAAGTAAGTAAAGGATTAGTTAAGTTTGGGAACCCAAGCTTTATATGTCTTGGGTTCATCCTTTGAGAAATAAGATTTAGAACAGTTGATTTTAAACATTTTTGGTACCCATACCTTTTTAGTACTTGTGTTTTGTTTTACTACTACCCTTTTGGATTTGTTGCTGGTGTCTGAGTTTACTACTGATCTTGGTCTATACCCATCATATTTAGCTTTTGAATACTTTACTACTGATGGACCAGTAGTATTTGGGTACTTATCATGTTTAGAATGACCAGTAGTGTTTTTAGCATTTGGTTTGGCAGCAGTAGTATTTTTAAAATTGGGGTTTTTACCAGTAGTATTTTGGTACTGGTATCCTACAGCATTGTAATTAGGGTTATGATCAGTAGTAAACCTGTTAAAGTTTCTACTGGTGTTGGAAAAGTTAAAATATTGTTTATTTTGATTTGTTTTTCCATTATTTTTGAAATAATTGCTGTTCTTTGGACTTCCAACTCTTTTATTTTGCACAAACCTTGGTGCATTTCTTCCAAATTTTAGTGTTTCAGATTTTTGAGATTTTGTTTTATTTACTACTGAAGGACCAGTAGTATCTTTTAACTTTTGTGTTTTTGCTTTTTCTTTAGAATTTTTAAATTCTTTGAACTCTTTACAGTTAATTGGATTGAAGTGACAATCCTTTGGTAAATGGTTTACTTTGTTGCAAATGACACATCTTAATTTCTTATCCTTAGCACCTTCAGGTTTTCTTTGATCTAAGAGTTGAAATTTATTTCTTTCATTTCCCCTTCTTAAAATTTTTGGTATATTTTTTGCATCATAATTAGGAGATTCATTTTGACTTTGTGCTGTGTGAAAACTTGTATCAATTGAGTCTGTAGTTTGATCATCATCAGAAGAATCATTTGATTCAGATGTTTCATTACAAGTTTCAGTTTTATTTGATATTTTTAAATCTTCTAAAATTCTCTCTGTGCTTGATTTAAGAGGAGGGATAAAATTAGTTGGAGGTGGAACAGCATGATATCCCACTCCATGCACAACTTTTTCAGTGGTTTGATTATTTGTTAATTCATTGACAATTTGAGAACTTCTTTCAAACTTTTTAATGGTTAATTTATTTTGTTCTAATTCCAGTTGACATTCTTCTAGTTTGATCAATGTTTCTTTTAATTTTAGTTCAAAGTGTTCTTTTTCATAAGTGGTTTGTAGCAATTCTTCTTTTATCTTTTGATCAGTTATTTTATAAATTTTAATTTGATTTTCAAGATCAGCTATACAACCATTATATTCAATTCTTCTATTTCTATTTAGAATCATCTCTTCAAGTGTTTCTTTATTAAGTTTTTCTAAATCTTTATAAGCTTTAATGCATTCATGAGTGCAAGATTTAGAATGTACCTTAGTAGGAGAGTCAGTGAAGGCCATGAGAGCTTGATTCTGTGCATGCTCCTCTGCTTGAAAGCTCCAGTCATAACCTTGTCCTTGTTGTGAAACAAGAGCAGTTGAGTTTGATCTTTTGTCTGGCTGAGGACATTCTTTAGCAAAGTGCCCAAGGTTGTTACAGTTGTAACATTTGACTTTAGTCTTGTCAAATCCAGCCTTGTCACCTTTGTTGTAGTTAAGGTTTGTTCTTCCAGTCCTCTTCAAGAACCTTTTGGTTCTCAGGCTCAGCATAGCCATCTGCCATTTTAGATCCATCTCCTCAAGATCATCAGGATTTAATTGTTCCAAATCATCACTAATTAGTGCAGTATGCACATGACTAGTGAAAAAGGATTCTCTTGCAGTATCTTCACAATCTGCAGCCTTTGCAGTTTCCTGACCTGTTCCTGTACTAGACACAAAAGCAGCATTGTTTGAAGATAAATTAGGAGTTTTAGAACTTACGTCAGATTCAAACACCCTAAGCTCATTGTACAATTCATCCAGCTCCTTTTCTTCCAAAGCATCACCTTGTCTATATATGACTGTGTACATAGACCATTCTTCTCCAAGAGATCTGAGAAACTTTCTATTGACATCATCATTGTCTGGTTTCACACCAACTTGATTTAATTCACCAATGAGTTTGTTGAACCTATCAAAGACTTGAGATAGTGATTCATTCTTTTGTCCTTTGAAATTTTCAAAGTCTTGTTTTAGTACAGACTTCATGTTTCTTTTGGTGCTTTTAGTGCCAACGAATCTCTTTTCCAGTGCTTGCCACAACACCTTTGCATCATCATATTCAACAAAGAGATGTTGATAGTCATTAGGAATGGCCAGTAGAAGAGTGCTTAGAGCTTTGAGTTCGATTCCTCTGTCTTTCTTCTTCTTTTCACACTTGAGTTTGTCTGCTTCAGTTGCACAACTTGTTGCTTGACCAGGAACGGTTTTGTTTCCTTCAATGACAACTTCCCACATGGAATAATCAGTAATAAGCATGTATTGCTTAATACGATTCTTCCACATCCCAAAGTTATTGGGAGTGAGTATAGGGATTTTATTAGCTTGAGTACTTTCATTGTTATCAGTCATGATTAACAATCTGTGTGTTTTAAAGATTAAAACTTTTTGTTATTCTTAAAATTCGTAGATCAAGAACCAATATGCTCTGATACCACTTGTAAGGATCGATTAACTATGAATTAGTTAATAAACACCTTTAGATCTAATTGATAATAGAAGTTACAGCGGATTAACACTATATCAATATGATTAAGAACAATGAATCTGTAAGAACAATATGCAATAATATTAAGAACACAGTTTCACAAAAAGCTTCAATGTATATTATTGATTAACAATACACACGTACGTTTACAATTCGTAAGGAACTATATATAATAGTCCTTGAAGCCTAACTATTTACCCTAGTTATTCTAGGACTTGATTTACATCGAATTATAAAAGATATACATTGAATAACATTCTGTAACTAACTCTGCGGAGATCTCGGACTTGATATGCTTCCTAAACGCGTACCAGAAGTAACTGCAATCACCAGTAGTAAATATGCATCGTCAGTAGTAACTCTGGAGATCAGTAGTAAGTCCAAAACCAACGTCAGTAGTAACTACTATGATCAGTAGTATCTTCAATATGTGCATGATCAGTAGTAACTTAGTTATAGACTTCACCAGTATCAACTCATCAGTATTAAGTATTTCTGCCCCATCAGTAACAACCATAGTCTTCATCAGTAATAACTATGATCAGTACTAACTGCAGCATCAGTGATAAGTTGAATTGTGATTTGTTCCAACAGTTGTACCACTACTAATGTTTTCCTCTAAAGTGATCCCATCAACATGTTCTTGATCATCATCGTCATTGTCGCAAAATAAGTCGTCATAGTCTACTGGCTTATAAATGGCTCCATTATCTTGAGAATGAATATCTAGGCGTTCGTTTTCTTGAAACGCAATCCTCTTTCGGCCTATATGTTTCCAAATATCACAAATGTCGCTTAGATGACATGGCTTTGGTAGACACAAAACTGCCTCATTTTCTAGAGATTCCTCTACGATTCGCAAGCAAATATCAACCGAAGCCATCACTGTCATAAAAGAACTTTTAATCTTAGTAAAAAGGATGTGGATTAATATAAGTGTGCGTATTTGTTAATTATTATCTTACTAACTATAGAGAGATGTGGTTTATGCTTCCAAACTTGATGCAGAAAATTAACTAAGTCCGCCGTTTCACATATGTCAGCATCAATCAACACACAATCATATGTAAGCCCACTCAGTATCATTGACAGTCCGGTAGAAGCTTCGCCTGTGGATGTAACTGTACATTTTACGTGAAAAAATCAATCAACAACCTAATCAATACATTACATAATACAAACATCTTAAACTATATAGAGTGTTTACTAATTATCAAAATAAGTTTTGTATTCGAGAATCTTAAACTTATAAAAAGGAAAACGTTACTTGTATGTCTTCAAGAATATTTTGAATGCGCGCTCGTGTCTTAAAATCTATTAAGAGATGGAAATATCAACGGACGTCGCAAAAATGAATTTCTATAAGTTCATTTTCGCAATATTTGTTGATCATCTCACTAGCTTTTTCACGTACGTACAAACTACAGTATTTATGTCGTAAAAAAAAGTTTCTATGCCAATTAAAGATCCGACTATTTCTCTTGATAATATTAGTTGACGGAGACTAATCTCTTACGGTTTAAGTTATATCGAAAGATAATAGTATAGTTGCAAAAAGATAAATACACACAACGCTATCTCTCTTAAACAGAAAACAATATTAGTTTCAAACATAATCTAACTCATATGTAATATAGTCTTAATCTCTAACAAATAATAAAAAGGCAAACAGAGGCATGTCGTTAAGACTCTTTTAAATATACGCACACTCGCTCTTATAAAATACTATATCTAAAGAACCGACCGCGAAAAGTAATTTCTATAATTTCATTTTCGCAATTTTATGTCCGTACCTTTCTCTAAACTCTATTCTTGATGAAATTAGTACACACCAACTTTAAGGCATATATTTATCTTGATTCAGATCGATATATGCTCGATCTGTATTCATACAAATTATCTAGAACTCTCTCTTTTATTAGTGTTTTGGTCAAATCAAGCTTATAGCTACCTAATGTGAATCCATGATGAAAACTTCTCTGCCATTCTAGAAAAAAACTATAATATAAAAAATGAGATTATTGAAAAAGAGAGATGAATTAAAGTACCTCGATAAGAATTCTGTTTAAGTATGTATGCATGATATTCGAGTGAAGTTTTGTCAGGTTCTACCAACAACACTCGCAGACCAGAAAATCTTTTTGGGATAATTGCGACTGCTGCTGAGCTACTGGGCATGTTAATTTTTTATTGTTCATTCTATTAATTTGAACTTAATTATGTATTTATAAAATTGGGGCAATGCATCTAAATGTAATCAATTATTTTCTTGTCAAGGTTATTCATATTTTTCCTTTTTGAATGAGGTAGAAAATCAGAGTGATTTCCAAATCAAACATTGAGAGAAAAAAAATAAATTCCACACAAACAAAAATGGAATTTAATTCATTGTAATAATTAAATTTTCTCAACGCTTGGGCTTGAACTACAAAGATAACTCATTGCAATATTTCATAAGAAGTTAGATGTGCAAAAAAAAAAAAATCCTTCTCTCGATACGTACAACAGATGTCAAATGCAAGCGTTTACCCATCTACGATAATATATCGACAACTTGGAAGACATTTAGTTACATTTAAGCGGATTCCAAGTACAAAAAAAAAAAGAAATAAAATCCTTCCAAGCAAGGTAAATATTTTAAGCAATTATTTTGAACGGCATTATATGTAACGAACATGTATCAACAAATTCGCCAAATTCAGTGTTATCTGGGGTTCTGTCTTCCATGAAAGTTAAATTTGCGAAATTCAATGTTATCTGGGGTTAAGATGAAATAGATAAATTCGCTGCTAGATCGGGTACGGATAAAAAAGGAGTGTTTTCCCCTTTGCAACTTAATTAAATATTTTGAGGGCGTAACATTCTCTAATATCACGCTATTTGGAAACGACATAACTTATGATTGTTTTTTGTTAATCGTTATAATACCAATAAGGTTTTTATGCATGATCATATCTTGTACTTCTTCTCTCCATACACGATTCATGGAGCATGTAATCATGTTGTGTCTAGCTCTGTGATTGATATGTTTGATGATTAATAATAATCAGCGTTTTAAAAAGATTATCAAGGCATATCAAGTATAAAAAGACGTTATCTAAATCTAATCGCGAGTCTCTTGAAGGATCCAAAGTATAACGCAGTAAAACAACATACAACTGAATCAAAACATAATTTTCATGTCCAAATTAAAGTATTTGAATATGAGTCGGAAAAACAACCGAGTTTTAATTCATGGATGTCTCAACATCACAACAAATTTATAGTTCCGGAAATGAAAAGCAAAGCTAATAATAATACCGAATTAATGGGATTACTTTGGCCAATTAAACAACTATTCGTTACATTATTGAAATTACATAATTAAAATCTTCAAAATCAATCATTTGATGAAGCTGGAAGGTTAGCAGCACCGGTTGCCCATGTCTCTATTGCAATTCCAAAGCGATCATACAGTTCAAGGACTTCGATCACACTGTCACCACCACTGCTACCTCCCCGAAAACTTTGCATGATCAAATTCGGTCGATAAGTTATTGATATTTGTCCCAATATTGTAATGTGAATATTCCACAGTCACACCAAGACCTGAACGTGCCATTGTTTCTCCAAAAGTGTCATCACTTGTTAGCAGTAGTAGCAATACGTTTACAAAACTACTAGCATTAATTACTTCTATATTGTATTGTGATTCGGTTAGTGTACCAACACCGGCAGGTGCAACTGCTTCATCAAAACCGTATTGTGAGAAATTTCCACTTGTTGTAAGTGCTTGCGGTTCATTTACAAAATTATTGGCATATGTTCTTATATTAAATTGTGATTCTATAGTTGCACCAACACTGGTAAATGTCATAGCTTCTCCAAAATCGTTCGCCGCGAAATTTTCGCTTGTTAGCGATGGTTGCATTTGGTTTCCAAAATTATTAGTTGCACCAACACCGGGAAATGCCATTGCTTCTCCAAAACCGTTTTTCTGGAAATTTTCGCTTGTTAGCAATGGTTGCATTTGATTTCCATAATAATTAGTTACACCAACACCGGGAAATGCCATTGCTTCTCCAAAATCATTTTGCGGGAATTTTCATTTGTCAGCAATGATTGCATTTGGTTCCAAAATTATAAGCATTTAGTCTTATATTGTATTGTGATTCTAGAGTTACACCCACATCGGGATTTTCCATTGCTTCTCCAAAACCGTTTTGCGAGAAATATTCACTTGTTAGCAACGGTAGTATTTGGTTTTCAAAATTATTGGTATCCGTTCCCATATTGTATTGTGATTTCATATTTACACCAACACCGAGAAATTCCTTTGCTTCTCCAAAAAAGTTATGTGAGAATTTCTCACTAGTTTGATCAAGTGGTTGCGTTTCGTTTCCAAAATTATTGGCATTTGTCATTATATTGTATTGCGGATCCATTGTTGCGCCAAAATTCCGAGGTACCATTAATTGATGCTTCTCCAAGATCTTGATACAAGAAAACTTGACTTGTTACTGATGGTTGCATTTCGTTTCCCGAATCATAATTTGGCATTTGAACCTCGTTGCCTTGGCCAATACCACTATGGGGGTTTTCAGCTAACCTAAAACCACTGCTCATAAATTTCCCATTTATTAGAGGCAGTAATTGATCTCCAAAAATGGAGTTATTAATTGTTCTGGTGCTTATTTGTAGTAAAGGTACCGATGGAGCTCCTTGCAATTCAGAGACTATTTGATTGAATTGTTTATGCATCATTAAAAGTGATTAATAGCCCAGAACTTTTGTAATCGTGTTGCATTGACGCTCCTAAAACGGATTCCATCCTATTGTTTTGTTTTTCTTGGTAAATCTGAATGCATACAAGATTGAACAGTCCATCATATATAAGCCATATTAAACTAGAAAATGTAATCATAAACTAAAACGAGATTATATACAGAAAAATATATTTAGGATCCTAACTCTAGCAAGAAGCTAGTGGAGGATATTACAAGTTACATGAATTTAACAACGTCAATCAATCCACTTAATATTAAGATTTTTGTTTCTATTAGTAGATCCAAGAAAACGTACGTATATAATATAAATCCATGTGTATACACAACACACGCGCACACACGACCTTAAACTAAAAAAATCCTCGAGTCTTATTATAACGAGATAACGTGTGAGTCAACGCACATTCATGTGCTTTAGAATTTCATTTAGATAAGGTTCTACCACAAAAATAGAATGAGAATTAAACAAAAAAAAATTATGAAACGCCGATGAATGTTACGACTAGTTTGAAATATATACTAAAGTTAGATTATATGTATAAGAGTAGATGCAGAGTACATACTTTCCGTGCCTAGTACAATCAATGCTTCCAAAAACTTGGCATCAAGCTCAGGTGTACAATTAAAGCGTCGTTTGAATTTTTCCCCCTTTTATGATAAACCAGTAGGTTATATTTTCTATTTAAATCCATTGGTTGCTTTCCTTTATTAGTGTCGTTTATAGAAGGCTCATCGTGGTCGCTAGATATTTCCGTATAGGTTCTTGGCTTATTCATGGCACCATACTCGCATGACTTGATGTTTAGCCACTGGTTTGTATCATTTATTGATGATATGTTATCATTGATCATTGTGGTGTTGAAAATTGGCAATTGATTAACCATATATCAACCCTATGGACAATATTTCCTTGAGGTGATTTTTCGTTTGCGGCATCTTCTTCCAATTGTAATTTATTTTTGCAACATGTTTCAAAATATTGCATATGTTGCTAAATCCACATGGTTTTAGAAGAAACCAAATTGCCTCACATCATTAAGATGCTGTAGCAAGATACTATATATATATGGTGTAAAAAACAATTTAGAAAAGATATCTTAATTAATCTCATTCAAATAGATTCGGACCAACATTCGTGTGCGAACTTGCTAAATACGCTCGACATTTAAATCTTACATACCTATTATTGATAATCGTTCATGATGCTTTAAAATTATACGAAGAAAATCCACCATATTTACTTCACAATTTTCAGCATCGACAACGACACATTCGTATCTATCTCCATTTAATATCATTGATACTCTCGATTCAGATATATACTCCTACTGATGCCTTTGTTGTTGGTGTAACTTTACAAAATACAAGAAAAAGGAACAAAATATGCTCTCGATTTAGATATATGCTCGATCTGGATTCATAGAAATTATTTATTTGGAACATTTTTGTTTTGTTTGTGTTTTGGTCAAATCAAGCTTAAAACCTATGTCAATCCATGATAAATAAAAAATGAGATTCTTGTAAAAGGGAGATTAATTAAAGTACCTCGATAAGAATTCTGTGTACTTATGTATGCATGATATTCGAGTGAAATTTTGTCAGGTTCCACCAACAACACTCGCAGACCACTAAATCTTTTTGGGATAAATGTGACTGTTTCCATTTCAATCGGAAGAAATTCAGGCACAAAATGAAGAAATCGATGAGGCCCATGAAATGGGTAATTTAGGGATGATAATTATATAGTGGCGTCTTAATACTTTGGGGGCAAGAGAAAATTTTTGGGATTCCAAAACTTGAGGAATCTGAGTGTCGGTCCAGATTGATTGTTTTTTAATTCTTTTAATTATGGTATTTTATATTCGTCCAACTAAATAGCGATAGGACGTGTCAATTACAAATAGTATGTTCAGTTGTTATACTAAAGCAAAAATGTTTTTTCTTCAAGTGCTTTAGAAAAAATGGGCATGTTCAATTTTTATTCACTAGTTGTAACACCCAAAATTTTGGAAAATTTAAAAAATTTTAAATACAAGATTTAAATAAAACTGTCTGATAAATAAATCTCATATATGAATATTTAACATTTAAAACGTAATTATTGCGGAAAAAGTTTTAAATGAAATTTAAGTTTAAAATAATAAATGTTGTTCCACATCAACTCTTGAAAATACAGTGGTCAACCGTCCACCTTCTCTTTTCCTTTGCTAGTACCTGAAACAGTTGGGGAAAGTTTGGGTCAGCTGGGAAGCTGAGTGAATAATCTCAAAATGCATACAATCATAACATACAACACATGAGGACACATTGGTGTACTCCTACTCAGAATCTACTCAATTAATTACTCAGATTTATTTCTCGGATTTTATTACTCATATTTTATTTCCCGGATTTTATTACTCAGATTTTAATTTATATAGCGCACTTGTGTGATTCGGGTCGATCGCCCCTCCTCACACCTCAGATAGGCGTAAGCCAAAACTCAGACGGGAGTGATCCCAAAAACTCAGACGGGAGGTGATCCCAAAATGGCATATAGCCAAAACTCAGATGTGTGTTTATTATGTTTTTATCTCTTTAACATAATTATCTCAGATGCCCTAGCAGATAATAGCACAGAATGACTCTGCGCCGAGCTCAGATACCCCGACACAATGTCTCAGATCAATAATAAATTAACAGATGCTCAGACACTCAGATAACAGATCAAACTCAGATAACAAGTATGGTTCAAATATTATAACACATAAGTCATGCATGTATAACGTTAAAACTGAATACACGGTGAGAATACTCACCTCGATAAGCTAGCCTCCATATTAATCCATGAATGGATTACACACTTCCTCAATGCAATTTAGAGCCCTACGACGATTACATAAAACATATATCACAATTTTGACATCAACAACATAAACTCAGTTTCTGAATTTCCCGACACAGCTCATTTAACTAGTCGTATCTCCCAAACCGTAAAACCCACGGACTCCCATTTTACCCTTTCGGAAACTAGACTCCGAACCCGATAATTAACTGTGAGACGAGCCATCTCTAATTCAGACCCTAATGGTGTCGAAAATAGCCGACAACACAGAACAGTGGCACATCGACATATCACTGCGACAGTCCACGATATTTCCCGTAACTTTTAACCCGTAAGTCCGTCTAACGAGTGTTCAGTCAATTCGGAAAGCTAACTAAGTGGGCTACAAATCTATGTGAGACGACGATCCCCTAAAACAGATTCTAAGACCCTCAAAAACAGCCATCAATATAACGTTTCGAAATTGCCAGCAACTAAAAATGATTTTT
>CAWKYE010000025.1:0-35943 GCA_963853835.1 Calendula officinalis | reverse complement strand
ATTGGGAACGCCCTCTTGTGTCCGTCTTAAATATTTACCCAATAACTCATAATGTGATAAATATGATACATATAATGTAAAACATATCAAGCTCAATGCAAAAGAAAATAACCATACATGCAAGCACATTAAATATATCATATATATCCCAATTTAAAAAGCATCACAAAAACTCAACTTCTAGGTTTAGGATCCACTTTGGATTCCACTCTTTTCCACTTGATATGATATTACGTAAGGTTCTATTTGGTGAATCTCCATAGCATTCCAAATATAGCCTATTTAGAGGAAAATCTAAGTTGCTTGTTATTTACTTATAATACAATCATCATAGAAAGTTTTACTTTTCATTAGATTTGAACGGAATGGATGTATAGAAAACGGAGTTTACAAGGTTCTAAATTTCCTTTGAAAATAAGACACTGACAAACTTAATTGCATGCCTATTTGTAAATTGTAAAGACATATTCTTTCCAATCTACTTACTGCATGTTTGAGTCCCATATAGATTTTTTTTGGCATTATATGTTTAGTTTTAAGGACAAATTTTAGTTCCCCTTAAACTTTTAAAAATTTACTTTTTCAACACAAATTTAAATATTCTTTACTATTAAGCTTATTTAAAATACTTTCTTTATTTTTGTTATTAAAAAAATTTGATTATTCTAAATTTTATAATTTATACTTCTAGCTTCATTTGAAATATTACAGTCATTTTCATTTGCTAAATATTTTTGATTTACCTTTAAATATTTCATTTAGAGTCATTTTTATTGAATTACGATCGAATCTAACCTAATATTACAATATATCTGATTTTTCAATCATTTTTAAACACATTACTATATATAATATATCAAAAACATTAGATATTTGGTGAGTCCTATAAAACAATAATTTTACTTGCTAACTATTATATTTATGTATTAAAAAAAAATTTTAGCTTAATATGTCGGTTTTGTATAATTAGTTTCATTAAAAATATCCTTTAAATGTTGCAACAAAGTGTTAAATATTATAAGTTTTCATTAACATCACAATTCGTTTAAGAAAATGAAAACTATAAAATCCCGCTACAACGTGCGGGCATAATATTGCTCGTTAGTCTACGATTACTAGGATGACATATGTGTATTTCTCTTAAGCCTTACACATGCTCGATCACTTCATGAGTTATGTGTGTCAAATGATTGTTGTTGAGATATTTGTTATCCTTTGATTATCCCTATATTATCCATCCAACTAATATATATATATATATATATATATATATATATATATATATATATATATATATATATATATATATAAGTGATATTTTGTGAGGACTCCAAAAACGGTGAGGACTCGCGAGGACAACTCAAAAACATTCCAAAAAATTCCGAAAAAATATATATAACTCCCCATGATTATTACTACATTTGACCAAATAAAATTTGAAAAAAAAATTATGATCCACTTTTTTTTGCGGATCATAACAATGATCCATATTTTTTTGTGGATCATTATTATGATCTATATTTTTTTTTTGGATAATTTTTTAAAATTTTTTATTTTTTTTGGATCTTATATTCTGCGATTTTAATGTTTAAAAAAGAAAGTTTTTGAAAAAAGTTTGTTTTGGATCATTTTCAGAGTTTTTTTTGGAGTCCTCGCAGTCCTCATCGGGAAAAGAGTCCTCACCGAATCCGGACCCTATATAGAAGTGGGATCCTGTGAGGACTCAAAAAAACGGTGAGGACACCTCAAAAAAATTTCAAAAATATATATATAACTCCCCATGATTAGTACTACATTTGACCAAAATAAAAATTTGAAAAAAAAATTATGATCCACTTTTTTTTGCGGATCATAACAATGATCCATATTTTTTTTGTGGATCATTATTATGATTCATATTTTTTTTTGGATCATTTTTTAAATTTTTTGGATCTTATATGCTGCGATTTTAATGTTTAAAAAAGAAAGTTTTTGAAAAAAGTTTGTTTTGGATCATTGAATTTTATTTTTTATTTTTTTGGATCTTATATAAATAGGGTCAGGATCCGGTGAGGACTCTTTTCGCGCTGAGGACTGCGAGTACTCCAAAAAAAAACTCTAAAAATGATCCAAAACAAACTTTTTTCAAAAAATTCATTTTTTAAACATTAAAATCGCAGCATATAAGATCCAAAAAAAAATTAAAAATGATAAAAAAAACATATGGATCATAATAATGATCCACAAAAAAAATATGGATCATTGTTATGATCCGCAAAAGAAATTGGATCTTAATTTTTTTTTCAAATATTTTTTGGGTCAAATGTAGTAATAATCATAGGGAGTTATATATATTTTTTCCGGAATTTTTTGGAATGTTTTTTAGGTATCCTCACGAGTCCTCTCCGTTTTTTGAGTCCTCATAGGATCCCACTTATATATATATATATATATATATATATATATATATATATATATATATATATATATATATATATATATATATATATATATATATATATATATAAGTGGGATCCTGTGAGGACTCTTTTTTCGGTGATGACTCGCAAGGACAACTTATAAAAATTTCAAAAAATTCCGAAAAAAATAAATATAACCCACCATGATTATTACTACATTTGACAAAAAAAAATTCAAAAAAAAAAAATTATGATCCGCTTTTTTTAGCGAATCATAACAATGATCCAGATTTTTTTTGTGGATCATTATTATGATCCATATTTTTTCTTTTGGATCATTTTTGGAATTTTTTTTTTTGGATCTTATATATAGCGATTTAGATGTTTAAAAAATGATTTTTTTTGAAAAAAGTTTGTTTTGGATCATTTTTAGAGTTTTTTTTTAGTCCTCACAGTCCTCGCGAAGAAAAGAGTCCTCACCGGATCCGGACCCTATATATATATATATATATATATATATATATATATATATATATATATATATATATATATATATATATATATATATATATATATATATATATATATATATATATATATATATATATATATAAGCAATATACGTTGCATGTATGCATGCATGAAAAGCATTTGCTTACAATTTTTATAATATATATACACACTTAGTTAATATTGCAATATCTTTTAATATGATAAAACTTATAATGAGATGTCTATAATTCTATGATCATATCTTTTGTTCAAATACCAATAATACATTAGTATAAGACTAGTAATAATTTGTATATGAAAATATTCTATTGAAATATAAACATACGGGTTTTACAATATCGGTAATTAGAGCAATTTCCAAATCAAACATGGATTTAGCAAATTAAGAGAAAAAAATAAATTTCATAAAAACCATATCTTCAATGTTGATATCATGATATGGACGAAATAACTAAATTCATTAGTAGATTGGGTACGGATAAAAAAGGATTGACTTTCCCCTTTGTGCCTTAAATGTTTTGAGGCAGTATTATTCTCTAAGATCGGGGTATTTGGAAACAACATAACTAATACGTATTTTTTTGTTAACCTTTATAATATCAAGAAGGTTTTTACGCATGATCATATCTTGTACTTCCTCTATCCATACACGATTCATGTAGCATGTAAGCATGTTGTATCTAGCTTCGTAACGGATATGTTTGATGATTAATAATAGTTATTGTTCTCAAGCATAAAAAAATGTTTATCTAAATCTAATCGCGAATATGAGTTCAAATTTAAGTAAGTCAATATGAGTCGGAAAAACAAACCGAGTTTCAATTCATGGATGTCTCAACATCAAAGCAAATTTATAGTTCGGGAAATATAAAGCAAAGCTAATAATACCCAATTAATGGGATAATTCTAGCCAATTATACAACTATAATTAAATTATTGAAATTACATAATTAAAATCTTCAAAACCAATCACTTGATGAAGCTAGAAGGTCACCACCACCAGTTGCCCATGGCTCTATTGCAATTCCGTAACGATCATACGGTTCAAGGACTTCACTTACACCATTACCACCACCACTACCACCCCCAAACTTTCCATATGATCAAATTCATTCGAAAAATTATTGACATGTGTCCCCATATTGTAATGTGGATATTCCACAGTTGCACCAACACCGGAAGGTGCCATTGTTTCTCCAAAAGCATGATCACTTGTTAACGGTAGTAGCATTTCGTTCACAAAATTATTGACATTAATTACCTCCAGATTGTTTTCTGATTCAGTTAGTGTACCAACACCGGCATGTGCAACTACTTGCGGTTCGTTTACAAAATTATTGGCATTTATTCCTATATTGAATTGTGATTCTATAGTTGCACCAACATCGGGAAATGCCAAAGCTTCTCCAAAACCGTTTTGCGTGAAATTTTCACTTGTTTTCAATGGTTGCGTTTGGTTTCCAAAATTATTGGCATTCATTCCCATATTGTATTGTGATTCCATAGTTTCACCAACACCGGGAAATGTCATTGCTTCTCCAAAACCTTTTTGCGCGAAATTTTCACATGTTTGCAATGGTTGCATTTGGTTTCCAAAATTATTGGCATTTGTTCCCATATTGTATTGTGATTCCATAGTTACACCAACACCTGAAAATGCCATTGCTTCTCCAAAACCATTATGTAAGAATTTCTCACTAGTTTCTAGTGGCTGCGTTTCGTTTCCAAAATTATTGGCATTTTTCCCAATATCATATTGCGATTCCATTGTTGCGCCAAAATTCTGAGGTACCACTAATGCTTCTCCAAGCTCTTGATACAAGAAAACTTGACTTGTTACTAGTGGTTGCATTTCATTTCCAGAATCATAAATTGGCATTTGAACCACACTACCTTGACCAATACCACTATGGGGGTTTTCAGCTAACCCAAAACCACTGCTCATAAATTTCCCTTGTATTGGAGGCAACAATTGATCTCCAGAAATGGATTTATTAACTGTGGTGGTGCTTATTTGTGGTGAAGGTAATAATGGAGATTCCTGCAATTTGGCCTTGATGTTGTTTATATTCATAAAAGATATGCCATAGGAATTTAGTGGTCTTTGGAGATTATTTGATTGAATTTGGCCATGTTTCGTTGACGCTGCTACAACAGATTTCATCCTATTCTTTTGTTTTTCTTGGTAAATCTGAAAGCATACAAGATTGAACACTTCGTCAAATATAAACCAAATTAAACTAGAAAATGTAATCGGAAACTAAAACCAGATTAATTAGATAAAGAAAAATCTATGGAAGATCCTAACATTGCCAAGTGAAAATATATAGAATATTTTTTTGAATAGTATAACAGTTTCAACTATCACTCTAGCAAAAAGCTAGTGGAGGAGATTTCAAGTTACATGAATTAGAAATAGCGGATTTAGCCCAACAATGTCAATCAATCCGCTTGACATTAAGATTCTTTTCCTTCCTATTAGCGAATCCAGGAAAACGTATAAAATATAAATCCATGTGTATACACAACACACACATGCACACAAACTTAATTTAAAAATACCTCAAGGCGTCTTGCAACAAGATAATGTGAGAGATCTGGCACATTCATGTGCTTTAGAATTGCATTTGGATAAGCTTCTATCACAAAAAAAAAACATGAGAATTAAACAAAAATAAAAAAGATTATGAAATGCCGATAAATGTTACGACTAGTGGAATCAAGTACTCCTAACATTAAACGAAAAACTTTAAAAGTTACCATGATCACCTTGATAGTCTGAAATATATATTAAAGTTAGATGACATGTATAAGAGTAGATGTAGAGTACGTACTTTCTGGGCCGAGTACAATCAATGCTTCCATAAACTTAGCATCAAGATCAGGCGTCCAAATAAAGTGTCGCCTGATCTCTTTCCCCTTTTGATGATAAACTCGTAGGTTATGTTTTCTATTTAGATCCATTGACTTCTTTCCTTTATAGTCCTTTATAGTAGGTTCATCATCATCGCTAGATATTTCCATATAGGTTATTGGCTTATTCATGGCATCATACTCGCGTGAGTTGACGTTTAACCCCTGATGTGTACCATTTCTTAATGATATGTTATTATTGATCATTGTGGTGTTGAAAATTGGTGGCTGATTAACCATAGTATCAACACTATGGACACTATTTTCTTGACGTGATTTCCCGTTTGCGGCATCTTCTTCCAATTGTATTTCTTTTTGCATATATGTTTCAAAATATTGTTTATGTTGCTAACTCCACATGGTTTTAGGAGAAACCAAATTGCCTCACATCCTTGAGCTGCTCTAGCAAGGTACATTTGGATATCTATAGAAGCCATTACTATATATATATATATATATATATATATATATATATATATATATATATATATATATATATATATATATATATATATATATATATATATATATATATATATATATATATATATATATATATATATATATATATATATATATATATATATATATATATATATATATATATATATATATATATATATATATATATATATATATATATATATATATATATATATATATATATATATATATATATATATATATGGTGTAAAATACAATTTAGAAAAGATATCTTAATTAATATTTTTCAAATAGATTTGGAGTAACATTTGTGTGCGAACTTGCTAACTAAGCTCTACATTTAAATCTTACCTATTATTGATAATCGTTCATGATGCTTTAAAATTATGCGGAGAAAATCCACCATATTAACTTCACAAGTTTCAGCATCGACAACGACACAGTCGTATCTATCTCCGTTTAATATCATTGATACTCCTACTGATGCCTTTGTTGTTGGTGTAACTATACAAAATACATGAAAAAATGATCAAATTAAATAGCCGAGTTGAATAGTTGATACAATATAAGTTGGTTAAACTATCATAACTCATAAACTACATATAATCGAAAAGAGTATCTTTAAACATAATAACCTGTTTTTTTTTTGTAACGGCAATTTGTATTAAAAACGTCTAGCCAAGAGCTACAACGGAAAGGAACAAGATACAACACAAGGAATAAGGATTACTACGCCAAACCTCCCAATCTAACTGAATAACTCATGTTTTCCCTCTTTTACGTTCTTTATGGTTTTCATATTCTCAAACTAGTTCGATCATCAAAACTTCAAGAACCTTTCAAACACACACTCATTCTTCTCGAACCTCACTCAAGCAAACAAAAATCAACATTGCGCAGCCTTTTTTCCCCCTTAAGTAGCAGTTGTGTTTTTATACTACTAACCTTTGCGAAAATATATTTTTGAGGCTAATCTTGTATGCCAATTAAAATCTTTGTTTTTTTCTTGATTTGTCAACGGGTCGAGATTAATCGAGGCCTTACGATTTAAAATTATATATTTCAGAGCGGCTAACGCATATGGTGCTTTACTTGAACCACGTGGACCCTCGAACGCGAATCATAATTACAAAAAAATAAGTACAAACCGTACTTGTTATCTATAACACATGAAGATCGGTTTAATCTAAATAGAAATACATCAGATTCATATCTAACAAGTCTCGATTTTTTTCCATTTCTTTGGATTAACGATCAAGAGGTCACTTAACTTTTCTAATCTTTAATCTTTGTATTTTGACAAACTTCAAGACCTAATCTTAATTCAATCAAAAGTGTATATCTATCTGGATCCAGACACATTATTTTTAACTATTTTATTTGCATCTAAGTTGTTAAAACAAAAACTTGTAAACAAAAATCACTTTTACTTTCTTAAAACACCAAACTAAATTGATCAACTTATCAATTGTTAGCACAAATTAACACAAAGTAGGTAGATAGATAGATGGGCAAAGAGAGATTAATTAACTACCTCGATGTAAACTCTGTAAAAGCGTGTACTGATGATGTCGGAGTGAATTTTTGTCGGCTTCCACCAACAACACTCGAAGGCTACAAATCTTATCTGGGACAAATGTGTCTGGTGGTTTAGTGAGTGACATTTTGATTGGAAAAAATGCATACAAAAGTGGAGCAAATTGATGAACAAGTGAGGGCCTAAAGAAATGAGGTTTTAGGGATAAATGTTGGTGAGATTAATGGGAGAAACTACATCTATAAATACTAATTAATGGAATGGATTAGTGGCGGCTTAATACTTGGGAGCGGGACATAGGGAAAATTTGGGGGGATCCCAAAATTTTATTGATTCAAGTTTGTTTCAACTTTGAGTTGACTCAAAATCTGAGTAATAAAGATGTTTCATTATTGCCAGGTATTGGTATCTCCCGATTTTTTATTAAAAAAAAGGCAATTAATTTTGGTACAACATTTTTGTTGGTTGACGAGGAACAAATGGCCAAAATTCGTACATGTGACAATGCAAACAGTGTCTCGTTGCACGCCCAAAATCTTTCATCAGTGTGATACATGTGACTATGTGAGTACGAATATTTTAATTTTTTTTCATTTTGTATATTTTTTGTTTTTTTGTTTCACTTTTTTTACATAAATGGTGTGAAATCAAAGATTTTCGTCACTTTGTGTTATTACATTAAGTGCATAGATTCCACTTTTTTTTAAAGTGTAGTTATGAGTTTTCCGTTTATACTTCAATATCACAAAAAAGAATGACAACCAATAAAAATATATACAGTGAATAATGACAACCAATAAAAATATATAAAGTGAATAATGACAAAATTGGGATAAACTTAGGGACGGGTTAGCGGGGAAGAGCTTCGACACGGCCATTCCCCTAATTTTAATGCAATTTTCCGTTCAAAAGTAATAATAAAAAATCGGACCTTTGGCCGTGCAACCTAAAACTACCTTGCAACTTCCGAAGACTTTAAAACCTCCAGAACTCGATAGAAGACATCTCGCATATGCTTGAAACTTAATTTTTTTAAAGGCGGCAAAATTTTATATATATGTCTATGTGGGAGCTAGATTAGAAAAATGCACGATATTTAAACTATGTGAAAATTACTACACCACTCTGACCAATTTTTAGGAACATTTATTCCTCTATAATGAATGTAAAGAAATGCCAATTAAATTCGACTCTTTGGCTATGCAACCCAAATTAGCTTGTAACCTTTAATGTGGTTTAATCCCTCTTTAATTAAATTCCTTATCAATGTTCAGAAAATATTGGGAAATCCGTCCTATTTGATGTATTATTTAGTGTAAAATTTCCTACTCACGACAAGCAACGGGTAAAGTGTAAAAATAATTTAGTTGAGACTTTAACACCATCACTCTTGCTAAATTCGTTCCTAACTTAATTTGCAACAGATTTTCCCCTATTTAGCGACGTATTTTGGGGCTTGGTACATGTTTTTTTAGTAGTGTCGTTGCAGAACATTTTTTGAGGCATCCAGAAATCACCAAATGTCGAGTAGATAAATTTTATTTTACCTTCGATATTTGATGTTCCATGGAGCAAGTAAAAACTCAAAACGAATTTTAAATTTATGTTTCTTTTTTGCGTTGTATACCAAATTTTTGTCTTTTAATTTTGTTAACATATTCAACTTTCAAGGTTCACTACATTGGTGTACTAGTCGAATTTATGCTACCTAAGTAATTGCAAAACTAAGTGATTTGCTTCCACAGAGAATTATATTATACTTACCTAGATAGAAGATAAATTATTCATGTACACTGTGTTGATAGCTACTACCAAAGGACATGTACTTCCACATGATTAATTTCAAATAAAACACAAACAAATTTTAGCATTTGTATAGTTTCTCCTAAATGATCTTCAGAAAAATGCTAAAATTAATTTACAGAGAAAATTTTGACACCCAAACAAACCTTTATTTCAGAAGTACGCTACAAAATGAAGTAATTAAGCCACATTTTCACAACAAGTTACAAGCTCTGCCAACGGGGATATGACATCCAACCAAACCAAACCAATCCAATCCAACAAGAAATCCCCAAAAACGAAAACAAACCTTTACATCCTAATAAGGAATCACTATGAGGCTTAAACTCATGATACACCACATCATTGCGGTATATCCAAATGGTCCTAATAGTCTTCTGAATAGCCAAATGCTCCATTGTCCATGGATATTTTACGCTCATTATTGACCATCGTCACAAACCATTGATTATCAATAACTTTGCCCTTTTAACCGTTGGCGGGAACAATAGAGTTTCGTAATGGTTGCATACGTGCTTGAGTGTTGTAATTATCTCCACTTGGAGTACTAAGATGAGAAAAACCAACGCTTTCATGCCTAGGAGAAACAATGAGGTTATAGGAACTCTCAACATCAAGCAAACTTTCCTCGTTTTGAATGAAATCTTCCAATTCATCATTTGATGAAGGTGCAACGCCGGCGCCACTGGCTACCAAATTCTCAATTGGAACCCCAAAGCGATCAATTGGTGCTAGATCACTATTGCTACCACCACTATCAATTACCCACGACTGTTCCATTGGAAGTTCAAACGGATCAAATGGTGTCGTTTGAAATTCATTACCACTTTTACCACCACCACCACCAGTTACCAATTGCTCTATTAATGGAAGTTCAAAATCACCAATTGGTGTCGTTTGAACTTCACTGACACTACTATCACCACCAACACTCATCCATGGCCCTATTGGATTGGAGCCTTTTACATTAAATCTCAGAATGGGCAAGAAGGCAGAGTTAGGGAAGTTGAGATTGGAGCCTTTTACATTAAATCTCATGGAACCAAAATAGCAAGAAGTCACATGTACGATTGGCTTATTCTCGTGCTGCTTGCAATTATAGAAATTGTTTTAAATATTATACACCCGTTTTACCGATTTGTGGGTAAAGATATGATGACAGATCTTAGATATCCAATGAAAGAAAACACCGTTCCCGTATGGTCTGTTCCTGTAAGTTTTTCCAATATTATAATTTAATTAATTTTATGTTTTTTTTTAATCATAGTTGGTTGTTATTGATGTTTTTGTGTTGTTTTGACAGATTTATGCTGTTGTTAGGTACTATAAAGTTGTAATAGATAGTCTAGGGGTAAAAGTGAAACATTGTATAGATGTTAAGTTTTGTTTAGGAATTAGTCCTAACTAACCAAGTTTTAAGCCATGGTATAAATACCAACATGTAAGGCTTAAAACTTTAACTTTTGCCATTAATCAAATTCTCATTTCCAGCAATTGTTCTCTCTACCATCTCTCTAACTTTCTCTCTCTAAAACCCTAATCTCCATCATCTCTTTTCTTCCTAAAATCATCATCAACACCAAAGTATGGATTGAATCAGTGTAATTGTGCTTTTCAATTGGTATCAGAGCATAATTTCATCTTGAAAACGATCCAAATCCATCAATTGGTGTTAAAATCAGAAGAATCAGTGGGTTTTTGAAGGTTTTTGAAGAAAAAGGGGTTTAAGATCAAAAATCAGATTTAAGGTATTATTTCTTGTTATTATGGATTGAATAGCTTCCTTTTATTGTTATATTAAGCTTAGAATCAAGCTAGGATCGAATCTAATCCATACTGATGAAGAATTAAGGGTTTTAGGAAAAACCATTAAAGCTTCAAAAACCCTCTAAATTCAAATTTTCGAATAGATCTAGGTTGTTTTTGAGTAATATAGTTGCAATGGATTGAAGAAAATAGTATTTGGGTCAGTTTGCTATAAGAATCAGTGAATTTGGGCAAGAAACGAGCATTTTAGGATCAAATTAGTGGGTTTTCAGGGTCTGCTCGTAACTGTTCTGCTCAAGAAATTGTTCGGCCCGAGAACAGTAACAAGTTCGGCCCGAACTTCACACCACAACTTCGACCCGAACTTCACACCACAACTTCGGCCCGAACTTCACACCACAACTTCGACCCGAATTTCTACACAACTTCGGCCCGAACTTCAACACTAACTTCGGCCCGAACTACTACCCAACTTCGGCCGGAACTTTAACCCTACTTCGGCTCGAACTTCAAACCCTACTTCGGCTCGAACTTCTTTCACTACCTCGGCCCGAACTTCTTTTGAACTTCGGCCCGAACTTCTTTTACACTTCGACCCGAACTTCTCTTGTACTTCGGCCCGAACTTCTTTTGTACCTCGGCCCGAACTTCTTTTGTACTTCGGCCCGAACTTCTTTTCCATATTTAAATATTTTTTTTCGGTCGTTCTTTCTTCCAACAAGATATGACTTCCAAGGACGCCTTGTCTATTGGATCAGACACGAAACCACCTGTTCTCTACCGAGGAGAATACGGTCAATGGAAGAAACGGTTTCTCCATTTCATCCTGAGCCAACAAGCTGGTCCATCTATCCTTGAATCCCTTACAACCGGACCCGCTAAGTTCTATCGTGATGTGGCTCCAGCCCTAAACACCGAACCAGCAATACCTGGAGGTGTAATCGAAATTCCCCCGGCGGAATACACTCAAGAGCAAAAGGATAGGGCTAGGGCGGATGTGCTCGCACACTCCTACATGCTACAAGGCATAACAAATGAAATCTACAGCAGCCTTGATAGCTTCAGCACGGGGAAAGAGCTTTGGGATGAAATTCAAAAGCAAATGGAGGGTACCGACCTGGGTAATAAAGCAAAGATGGTTTCGACCTTAAACGCCTATGGTCAATTCAAAGCTACCCCAATGGAAGAACTAGGGCAAACGTATCTTAGATTCTGCAACATGCTCAACGATCACCAAAAGAACAACCTCATCAAAGAGAAGCTTGAGATCAACATCAAATTCATCCAATCCCTACTACCGGAGTGGGAGATGTTTGGAAACAGTGCAATGCAGCACAAGGATTTGAGCTCCATAGATATTCATGAACTATATGAGTACCTACATCAAAACGAGCCTATGGTGAAAGGAATCGTCAAAAACAGGCAAGATATGACAGACACCTTGGCAATGTTGACCAAACAAAATCTGGCTCTTAACAAAGGTATCAACGAAGCAATGGTTGTGGCACAAACAAAAGAGGTGGTACATGAAGAACCAGAAACTCTGATCCCAGCGGGGACACAAGATGAAATCGACTCAGTGCGTCAAGCCTTGGCTCTCATTTCCTCCTATAACAAAAAGTACTATAAGAAACCAACCAACAACAATCTTAGATCATCCTCAAATTTCAAATTCAATTCCTCTTCTCAAACCCCGAACAACAAATCCTCATCTTCCTCCACCGAGCCACCTAAGAAATGTTACAATTGTGGTCTGACTGGCCATTTTGCCAAAGAATGCCAGAAGCCAAAGGTGAAGGACTCAGAATACTTTAAACGGAAAATGCTCATGGCCAAACAAGTTGAAAATGGGAAAGTTCTACTGGCTGAGGATCTACAGTGGTTGGAGGACTCTGATGATCAAGAGGAAGAGGAATGCACAGCAAGCCTGGCTCTCATGGCGAGATCTAACGAACTCAGAGCTGCACTGGGCATTCCTGAGAATGATGAAAATGAGGTACACTCTTTATTAACTGATTCAGACACTGATGAATCAGAAAATTCCTTGTTTAATGAAAAACTCTTTACTAAAATTGATGAGAAATCACACTTGACAAAACAAATAACTGATTTGGAATCTGAAAAAGATCAACTCTTAAATGATTTGAGTGAATTAAGTCAAGTTTCTCTTCAAATAACTCAAGTAAACAAGGACTTACAAAATCAGTTGTCTACATCAAAATCAGCTTTTCAATTTCAAATTACTGAGTTACAAAATGATCTACAAACACAAATAAATACAACGAATGCATCAAATACACAAATCCAAAAATTAAAAGATGAAAATTTAACCTTCCGTCGCCAACTTGAAACTCTTGTTCCTCAAGTAAATCAAATTAATAATTCAAATCAAAAAACACAAGAGTTACAACAACAGTTGTCAACATTTCATGCTGCTCACACCAGTGAAGTAAATCGTCTAAATCACATAATTAATACAAAAAATCTTGAAATATCAAACCTAAAAACGATGAAGACGGTATCAAATGACAAAGACGACTCCAAGCAGCTGATAAATGACTTAGCTATCCAACTCAGTCGAGAGCAAACATGGATGAAGTCTGCTGACATCAAGATGAAGGATTACCAAGATAAGTTGAAGGCAGCTGATAACGAAATTCAAAAACTAAATGAACAAATCACAAACATCACAAACAATTTTAACAAGGAAATCGATGAACAATTAGCAACCATACACAGTCTTACTGTCAAGAAAGAAAATGCTGAAGAACACATCTCCAAACTGGAGCAGACGATTGTGAAAGCTGGTCACACTGAACAAACAATAAAATTAAATCAACCAAAAGAGTTCAGATCTTTCAAATCAAAAGTGGGTCTCGGCGCTGAGAACTCCCGTCCTCTGGAAAAAGCTGCTGATGTTGTTCCCACACTATACAATTACGATTACATGAACTTGGGAATATGGCAAAGCTTTCTTCATATGCCGGACGAGGAAGCAGAAATCGAGAAATTCAACAGAGAAAAGAAGGAACACGCTCAAATCAGCTTTAACTATTCTGAATTGAACTATACATATGAAAAGAATAAAGCAAAATTTCAAAACAATGAGTACTTCCCGATTGTCACTCCAGAAGAATTTTCCATTTCTGATAATGAAGTTTTAAAACAAACAATTGAACCAAAGCTTTATGTTCCACCGTTGATTTTAGAAAAGAAAATTGTTCAACTTGAATCTGAAATTGACGACACTCACAAGGCCTTTGATAAAGAAAAGGAAAAACTTCAAATCAAAATACATAATTTAGAGGACACCATTTTAGAATTAAAAACTAAAACGAGCAATGCTGTTTCCAAAAATTCTAAAGCCTCTCTATTAGGGCCATCACCGACAAACCCAGTTCCAACGATCTTGAAGAGAAGCTCTAATCCACCTATTTTGAATCTTGCAGATGGAAGATTAGAGTCCAGAGGGAAGAAGTCCATGAAGCAACCAGAAGTCAACAGAGCCACACAGTCAAAGAAGTCTATTCAGACTGGATCCAGTATGCTTAAGAAGCCTAGTCTACTTAAGAAGTCTAGTCCACCTAAGTCTGTAGTTTCATCTTTTTCTGTTCAAAATAAATGTAATGACTCTAGACAGTTTATTTCTCCAAAAGAAGCTCATGGCATGTGTAAAAACTCTAATTTTGTGAAAACTATATTAACAGCTTTTAGAACAGACTATGATTCTACTGTTTATCGTCCTGTCCGTTACTCTCCTGATTTTGGTGATGTGTATGTTAAAACTGACAAATATGGAACAAAAAGATTTTTTGACAAAATTACAAAGAAACAGATAACTCAAACTGATAAACGTTTTTTTGTAAAACTTGATGCACCTTGCAGTATTCATAAGAACATCGTCTCTCATAAATCTGGTAAACTTATAAACACATGCAGAACGTGCTATCCATATCTATGCAAATCACACGTCACTAAACCAGCAAAATCAACTCAAAAGATCTTATCATCTCCGGTTTTCAAACAACAGAAGAAATCTTCTCAAACTCCACAAACTTCTATTTCTAACAAAAGATCAAAAGCTCAAAAGCTACCCTCAAAACAATCAAAGATGCCGTCTAAACAACCACAAATTTCTGTTTCTCACTTCTCTTCTAGTCGCACATCTCCTCAGGGTAAAGCTGCACAAAAGCCAAAACCGTCAGTTCTCCCCAAATTCGACAAACCATCCATTAAAACGTCCACTCATGTGAAATATACTTGGGTTAAAAACGAAAAATCTCATTGGATTATCCAATCCTCTGAAAAATCTCTCAAATGGATCATCAAATCTGAACTGCCTCCTAGCAGTTCCCAAAAGCTCTAAATTGATCATCTCATAATATCTGCATAAAACATATGTCTCTAATCGTTCTGGACCCATACAAGATTGGGTACCTAAAATGTTTTATTTGTTTTATGTAGAATGTGTGGTACCTCGACTCGGGCTGTTCGAGGCACATGACAGGAAACAAAAATCTCCTGACCAACTTTCGTGAAAAATACTTAGGAACGATCAAATTTGGAAATGATCACTTAGCAGCCATCTTAGGTCTTGGTGATCTTATCTGCCATAACCTGATAATCAGAAATGTTGCCTTTGTCGAAGACCTCTCACATAATCTCTTCAGCATCGGAAAATTTTGTGACAAGACTCTAGAAGTAAACTTTCGCACAAAGAAGTGTGCCATTCGGACATATGACGGGGATGAACTTCTAACTGGAACTCGTGACACAAACCTCTTCACTATTGATCTTAATGACCTGAGTACAACCGAAGAAGTCTGTCTCGTGTCTAAAGCTACTGCCAATGAGTCATGGTTATGGCATCGACGTTTGTCTCATCTCAACTTTAAAACCATGAACAAACTCGTAAAAGGAGGTCATGTGTCGGGATTGCCTGATGTTGCCTTTGACAAAGATCACAAATGTTCTTCGTGTGAAAAAGGGAAAATGACCAAAAAGTCTCACAAACCTAAACCTGCTCCCAGTACTTCCAAACCTCTTGAACTTCTTCATATGGACTTATGCGGTCCAATGAGCGTTCACAGTCTTGCAGGAAAACGTTATGTTTTGGTTATTGTTGATGACTATTCCAGATACACATGGGTTTATTTCCTTCGTTCAAAGGATGAAGCCGCAGAGATCATAATCTCATTTATCAAGAAAACTCAAGTAAACCTGGAATTAAATGTTCAAACAATCCGTACCGACAATGGTACTGAATTCAAGAATCGGGTCCTTGACTCTTATCTTGAATCTGCTGGCATCACCCATCAATTTTCCGCTGCACGAACTCCTCAAAAGAACGGTGTTGTTGAAAGACGAAACCGCACTTTAGTGGAAGCTGCTCGTACGATGCTTTCATTTTCAAAACTTCCTCTGTCGTTATGGGCAGAAGCCATCAGCACCGCCTGTTTTACACAGAACCGCTCAATCATAAACAAAACATACAACAAAACTCCTTATGAGCTAATCAACAATCGAATACCAAATGTTAACTTCTTCCACATCTTTGGTAGTCGATGCTTCATCCTATCTGATAACGAGAAACTCAACAAGTTTGAAGAGAAAGCCAAGGAAGGAGTCTTTATAGGCTATTCAAAGGATTCAGCCTCATTCAGAGTATACAACCGCTCTACAAGAATGGTCAGAGAAAGTGTCAATGTCTCATTTGATGAAACATTCTTGCTTGATTCAAGCTCAACTGGCATTGAAAGACCTCTACCCACAACCTCCACTAACCATTCATACTCTCTGAATGATCTTGAAATCCTATTCCAACACTTCCATGATGAATATCACAACGTCAAACACCCACCCCCACCCCCACCCCCACCCCCACCCCCACCTCCACCCCCACCCCCACCTCCACCCCCACTCCCACCCCCACCCCCACCTCCACCCCCACCTACACCCCCACCTCCACCCCCACCTCCGGCAGATGCTCAATCAATCACAGCTCCGGAAATCAACACTCCATCCCCAAATGAGACCCCATCACCTACCTCACCTGCTCCAAACTCACCAATACCCACATCAAGTGCAGGTCCTTCAATATCAACACAAGGAACTCAATCTTCACCAGACGATCCCCCACCTCCATCAGATATTATCGCTCCACTGGTGATTGATTTCTCTAAATTTCATCTTCCTCGATGGTCGATACAACTCCTCCTGCAACAGTTGTAATGACTCTCCCTCAACAGTCTACATCATCCGAGGCTACCACTACCACAACAACAGAAATGCCAAATCCAGAAATGCAGATCATCCCTCATCTCACCTCCACAATCCAATCACTCAGTACGAGGTTGGAAAACCTTGAGGGTAGGCTGGCAAATGTTGCTCCTCTTCCACCGACTTCTGATCCACTTAACAGAGAAATGCTCCTGGAAGCATCCCGTTTATTTACAATTGAACAAATTAAAGCGATGTTCAACTATCGCTTAGAAGAACTGGTCGAGCCATGCAGGCAAGGATCCCTTATATACAGACGACCGGGAGACCCTGAGGATGATCCTCAGGGAGGAGGAGGACAGAGGAGAATTCTGGAACGTGGTGGATCCAGTTCTCAACACTCCGGAGATGCAAGGCATTCCTAACAACAACCCAGCTCCTCTCATCAAACACAGGGAGGAGGACAACAAGACTATGAATACTTTCATGACTGGGCGGTTGTTGAGTTTGATTACAATCAGGTGCTGAACGTTGAACCACTCAACCAGTGGCGAGTAGATGAGAGTGAAGACATCTTGCCCCAAAATAACCGTAAATCCAGTGAGATGACTGAAGCCGAAAAACTTGAATCTATGTGTCATCTCCAATCTATAAATTTTGAGGTTGAGAACAATAAAAACGACAATGTTCAACAGGTTCTGAGAAAAGAGGCGGACACAGTGATTGATTTACCTAGTGACCCGGAAGAAGACAACATTGTGAGGGATGCTTTTAACGAATCAACTCAACCTGCCACCTCCCCTTCAAACGATGACTCCGACAGCGACAAAGCAGGGGAGGATGAACCATTTGACGTCAAAAGATATCCCTTCACCCGAGAAAATTATCACCGTTACTTCCGGAACTACGATCAACTGGTCGCCGCTAGAACTCCAGCATCGGAACCACCAACTGCCTCTCCTACACATGATGTGCCGATATTATCATATAGCGAGAAGAGAGCGGCGGATAAAGCTAACAAACGCCGCCTGAAGATCTCCAAAGCGTGCCTCTTTCAACAAGTTAAAATGCCATTTGTTGAAGATCGCTTCTCTGCTATTTTCCAGGAAACAGAGCTGCCTGTAATCTATCAGGATTTATACAAAGAAGTGGTACTGCCTTTCCGAGAAAAGAAAATGTATTACCTTACAATGCATTACCTTAGGGGCAAAACTGATCGATACAGCAAATTCCCGATAACACAACTCCTGGAGATAACGACCGACCATTTCTCAGGCTACTACTGGTACACAATCTTCCATATTCGCAGAGCAGATGATCAACTGTACACAATTACTGAAGGAGACTTCTATATTCTTGAACCTCGGGATATAGAATTTCTTTACAACACAGTACGCTTACTACCAGACACGCCTCATCCAATTAAAAATCATGCGAGAAATTTCGCTCAGGCTGCTCTGAAGCGCTTCATGCTTGTTAAAACATTAGCTGCTCGAATGGAAGATGTGCAGATGGCTATTGAGAGTGGTACAGCAAAGGTTCACTTAGCTGCTCCTTACAGATCACTTCCCTCCGAGATTCAAACTCGGAGAACAGTTGTTCTAGGTGAACCCAACTTGGGAATGACTTACACGAACTACTTCAAAGAAAGAGTCTTCTTTCGTGTGTCAGACATTGCCAAGTACTGTGACGGCACATTGAACATCCTCAAGAAGAAATTGGAGAAAAAGGGGAGGCACATGAACAGAGATCCCAGCAACCCAGAAAACACCTCTCTTCGAAGCAATATTGACACACTAATCACTGCCATTAAGGAAAGACTAAGCTGGCGAATAGTGATTAGACATTTTGAGGTTCACCTGGGTGTACGAGAAAGAAGAAACACGCCTACCTACACAACTGAAGTTCCTAACATGCCACTACCTTTCGGTCAATATCATGGGCTCAGATGGCAGGACGAATCAGTTAATCGCCAAAAACCGTATGAAAGACGTGGGCGGCATTAACATTCAAATACTGGGAGGCAATTCACCTGTTCCAAAATGGCTTCTGATCAAAACAGATTCAGAACCCGCTCTTAAAAGAAACCACAAATCTCAATCAAGCTTAACCGCAAAACCTCTCCTTCAATCCTCCGACGATGTATAAGGTACGTCCTTCGATCTCAAAACTTGTCAATTACTTTTGTTTTGTCGAGGGGGAGAATTATTATTTCTAGGGGGAGAAAATTCAGAAAAACAAAAACAAAATACCCAAATAAAAAGTTTTATGTTTGTAACGTTAATCATAAGTTGTTGTAATATCCGTAAACGATCTCTTTACTAGTTCTCTAGTAAAGATTGCATCTGTTTATTACAAATTCTTTTAATTCTCGTTACTTACTACTTCAAAAGACATACACTCCCATGGTTTGCCAGATCCGGCCACACCTTCCCAGGGAAATATTTCAGCCAACTGGTAAATGTGAGGGTTTAGGTCTAGGGTATAGTAATAGGTGAGTGCAAGGTGATGTGAAAACATGATAAATCAAAGAAAACACACCTTATGAGTGCATCCAAACCGAAAACAAACCAGGCAACTAATTAAATAGGTGATCATTCATTCGTTGAATGTTTCACTAGACTTTACTGGCCCAGTAAAGCAAATGCACGCCACCACCAACTACTCAAATTCCTCTCAACAGGGATTTGTTTCATTTCATCAGGGGACGTAGCACAAAAGCTACTGACTACTCATTCGGAGTATGTCGGTATTGAATAATAATAACCTCCTGCCCCGGGTTAAGTCTCTTTGTATGCACAGTGTGTCTAGTTCTCACCCCCAAGAATATTTCCAATATAGGACACCTGCACTACAAACATGGATCTCCGTGAATCCATCGGAACACTCGTAGTGGCATCACAATATGATGTTTCACGAGGATCGAGTGGAAATCCTGCTAGAGCTAAAATCACGCCAACTCTAAACACAGGTCACACATTTGAATCAACGGTTGTGCAAACGACTACAGATTCATACCGTGTGCCAACGAATACTCTATGTGAGTCCGGTGTTACCTTAAAAGAACAAAGTTGCTGTGCCTTAAACTTCAAAATCATTCAGGCAACAACTTATACCGGAAACACATAAAATTCCGATGAAAAATCCATGTGAACTAAAATGCAACATCTTGAAAGCTGATTAAAATGCACATGAGCGTAATAGTCCACTCTCAAATTACTCCTATGATCTGCTAAACCCAGCATGATCTTCCCCGGAGCCACCGACAATATAGGAACTAAAAAGTGAGGGTCCCTAGGTCTAGGTGAGCCGAATCAAGTATCATGGGATCTTGATTGGGGTGCGCTGAGGTAAAAATTGAGAGGGGGTATGAAGTATGGGGTGCAAATCAGCTTATCACATGGTAAAAACAAAAACGAGGGTGTGGTTGAAAAATGAAAAAGTGAGTTGAGTGAGGAGCGTGTGTGAAAGGGTTAAAAGAAAACGGAAAACCCTCCCTAAACCGAACAAATGACCGGGTAACCCCATCTATATCAGATTGCATATGTTGCTTTCTGATTAAGACATCATGGACCCAGTGATGCAATGCACAACCCCCACTGACCACTCAAGTACAAAAAGTACTTGTTTCAAAATCACGGAGATTACCACATCCACTATCGACATCTCATTTGGAGATTGTTGATATTGAAAAAGAGGACCCACCTCCAGTCCTCGCCTTCATTTGTCCACGTATAGAGTCTAGAACCGAATTAAATTTCTCTAGGACACAGGCACTCTACCAAGCATATCTTTGAGATATTGCCGGAACATTCATAGTGATACCAAAAATATTGGTATTCCACGATGATTGAATGGAAATCCTACCAGTGCTAACATCAATGCCAACACTGAACGTAGGTCACACAGTTTCTGTAACTGTTGTGCAAACAGGAAATCTATGTGATCCTGGGTTACCCTGATACCTTCTCGTGCGAAGATCAGACGACCGTACTCCATTGTTATCAACAACGGTCACTATGTATGATAGAAAATCTGATGACTGTATTTCAATCTTATCAACAACAGTCAACACATCAGATAAGTAATTTTATGACCGTACTCCAACATTATCAACAACGGTCAGAAAATCCAAAACATATAAACATTCCGCACTGCTTCAACTCCAACAAACATCAGGAACCAAGGATCTGCAGCAAATCGACAAATGCCACAACTTCATGAAAGGACTTCCGCTGCTAACCGCTCTATCTATGGGTCTACATTCAGTCGATGTGCATGAAGTCTTCTGGAATACTTTATATTGGTTGAAAAGCCATTTAAAAGTATGTCTGTCAACGATGATCAAAGGCTGATGCTGTTTTATCAACATAACTGCTCAACGGTTCAAATCTCAGCTCCAGCCTTACAAACACAGAAGTCTTCAAAGATATGAAACCTAGTCTACTATTACAAAGGGGGAGATTGTTAGGTACTATAAAGTTGTAATAGATAGTCTAGGGGGTAAAAGTGAAACATTGTATAGATGTTAAGTTTTGTTTAGGAATTAGTCCTAACTAACCAAGTTTTAAGCCATGGTATAAATACCAACATGTAAGGCTTAAAACTTTAACTTTTGCCATTAATCAAATTCTCATTTCCAGCAATTGTTCTCTCTACCATCTCTCTAACTTTCTCTCTCTAAAACCCTAATCTCCATCATCTCTTTTCTTCCTAAAATCATCATCAACACCAAAGTATGGATTTAATCAGTGTAATTGTGCTTTTCAGCTGTATTGCTGCCTATACTTGTGTTCACCTTCTTTTATCTTAGGAGAAGAGATGTGCATGATTTGCACCATGCAATTTTAGGTAAATAAACATGTTTGGGTTGAGGTAAAAAAGTTTTGGGTCAGTATGGGGTCGATTCAACTGACCCATTTATTAAACGGGTTAGGTTCGGGTCGATGATAATTTAAATGGGTCGACCCGCCAACCTGTTTAATTAATAAATTATGTTTAAAGATATATATATATATATATATATATATATATATATATATATATATATATATATATATATATATATATATATATATATATATATATATATATTTACTTAGTTTATAGTTTACTAGTTAAAACGTAACTAATAGTTAGATAAAAACTAAAAAAGTTACTTAGTAATTGGGTGTTTTAGTATTTTGTTATGAATTTGTGTAATAATAACCACATTTTGACATGTTTGACTCGTTTAGCCTGCTAACTTGTTTAACCAGTTTAAACTAGTTATATGGGTCAGTTTCAGGTTGAAGTTAAACAGGTTAAGGCCAACCCACGAACCCAAACCCGTCAACCCAAACCTAGATTGAATTGTCACCCCTATAAATTATCATAAAAATCAATAAATCTATATTTTTTTTGTAAACTTGATATACATATATATATATAACTTATATAAAAAATTGCAGCCTTTAATCACACATTTAGAAACACCATGACTCGCCATGTCTCGCCATCGCTTGTGGCTTGATAATGCCATCACGCCACGCCACGCCTTATGCTTTTTATAACAAATCAAAAAATTAATAAATTAGTTTATATTTATTTATTATTATTCTTATTTTGTTTCCTTATTTTATCAATTTCTTATTTTGTTTCCTTATTTAATAAATTCATATTTTTCTTATTTTGTTTCCTTATTAATTTCATATTTTGTTTCCTTTATTTCATATTTTTCTTATTTTATTTCCTTATTAATTTCATATTTTGTTTATTCATTTCATATTTTTATTATTTTGTTTCCTTATTAATTTCTAGCTAAAATGTAATTTACTTTATTTACATAAATGTTATCATGCATTATAACCATTGATTAGATAATCCGATGGTTTAGAATAGTTTTGCAATATATTTATTTATGAATATTTTATTTTCAATTTGCAAAAATGATTTTAGATATCTAAATTTAATTTACTAATATGTTTTTTTGTTTTTGTAGGTCTTTTGTTTGCTGTGCTTATAACCGGAGTTCTGACTGATGCTATAAAAGACGCAGTTGGAAGGCCAAGACCTGATTTCTTTTGGCGTTGCTTTCCAGACGGAGTCGATGTAAATTACCTTTTTTATTTTATTTATTTATTATAAATTTTTATAATAGTTTAGGGATAATTGCATAAAAAAGGTAAAGAACTTTGGACTAATTAGGCCAGAAAAAACCACTCACTAAAGTTTTAAAACCAATGTTGAGTTAAGGTAATTTGATCTGGTAACTGGTCAATACAATGACGTGGCAGCACAGTTAATTCTGACTTTTTATTTTAGGCATAGCAAATTACCTTACATTAAAGTTTTTGAAATATAATCGTTTTTTTCTGACCCAAATAAGTTAGTTACCCAAAATAGAAATCAGACAAAAGTCGGTTACCTAATTATACAAATAGCCCAAACGTTTAGTGACGAATTTTATTTTTTAATCTTTTATATTATAAATGCAGAACTATGATATATGGGGTGATGTCATATGTCACGGTAAAGACAAGGATATAAAAGAAGGCCACAAAAGTTTCCCTAGTGGGCATGCTTCATGTAAGATACGATACATCAATATTACATATTAATTAATAATAATTAAATTTACCCGTTAATAAATATTAAATTAGTCATATGATTTTTCACAGGGTCATTTGCGGGATTAGGGTTTTTAGCATTATATACGGCGGGAAAAATAAAAGTATTTGATCGAAGGGGTCATGTAGCAAAACTATGCATTTGTTTTCTTCCTCTATTAATGGCATCTCTTGTAGCAGTTTCTCGGGTCGATGATTATTGGCACCATTGGCAAGATGTATTTGCTGGTGGTATTTTAGGTTTTTGTTTTTTTTTTTTTAATTTTTTTTTTAGTTTTATAAAATTTGAATTAATTGTTTGACTCGATAATAAAGTCTAGTTCTTATTTTCAGGTCTAGTTGTTGCCACAATGTGTTATCTTCAGTTTTTTCCAGCTCCATATCACTCTGAAGGTAATATGTTTAGTAAAAGTGGCCAATTGGGCGGGTCAAACGGATTGGGTAACGGGTCAAACAGATAATTGTTTGGCACATGTCGGGTTGGGTTGGGTTGAGGTTAGGTGAAACAATTTTTGTCCAAATTATATTTTGTATTAAAAATTTAGCGTGTCAAATATAATTACATATTTTATAAATCTAGAATATTCTTATTTATTTCATCGAATAAAAATGATTTTGGAGGTTTTGTGCACTAAAATATGGCTTTTTATGCGTAAAATAACAACAAACTTTCACCTTTGTCCTTTATGACATTTTGTCCAAGTGCGTCAATAAAAGATGGTATCCTGTCCTAGTTGATCGCTAAAAGATTCTTTAATGTTTTAAAATCATCAACCTTTATAAAAAATGTTAGATTTATATCGATGATAAATACTAATACAAATAATTTATTTAGAAAGTTTTTAGTGATCCAATTAGGATGAAGAACCATCTTTTAATGACCCGATTGGACAGAACTTTGTACAATAACTACACATCGGCAAATGCAAAAGTGTTGTTATTTTAGACCAAAAAAAATCCTCAAAAGTAAACTTTAGGAGATTTTCGACACGTTCAACTAATTTTATTTTTACCTAAGTTTTTCATTACAGTTAGATATATAACATAAAAACGTTAATTAATGGAAAACGATAACGACATTAAGATGTTATGACATATATTAGGAACTTGTACGTCAATCAACAACCACCTTTGCAATTTAGGTATCATTCTGATACGAACCCATCCCATACTAGGCTCGCACCATGCTCATAAGTCCAAGTGTAGAACTCACTCCCAAAAGCTAGCTTGAAGGAGGAGGGGACACCTAGACTTATAAGCTACCATTTAGTTCTTTATTTGGCCAATGTGGGATCATAACAATTTCCTCCATTAATAATAACACAACTCTCTAATGCATGTAATAATCTTTTAAAGATAACCCTTAGAACTGTCGTTAACAATACCCTTAATTAGTTTTATGATTTTGGACCAAAAGCTTAATTCAACTGTCAAACTTTGTGGCCAACTTATACTTAATTATTGGTTTAACACAAGGTGGGGCCCATATGCTTATTTTCGAGCTTTAGAAGAAACAAATTCTGGTTCAACTGTCGCTCGGTCCGTTGATGGAGTCGGAATGCAAACTATGGAATTTAATCAGCAACCAATGAGAAATGGCAGCCATGTTTTCAGACAGGTGTCGCTTTCTGATTCGATACAAGATGTAGAGTCTGGAAGAATGTGATATTTGGGTAAAAAGTTAGTTATTTTAGTAGGTATTTTTTTTGATTACATATTCTGGTTCATGAAGTTGCCCATTTATGTATAGATTTTATTGAATCTTTGTAGTTAAGGGAAAACTAAAGGCATTATGTTATCATTTTATTTATGATGTGTATAATAACATCATCATATGCACTAATTTGCTAAACCTGGATATACTAAAAGTGAAAGACGAAAATAAACAGCATTATAAACGCTAATGTTTTTAAATACCTATTACAAATACAAAAAGTTTAACACAAAAAGTTATTACAAATTTAATCCCCAATGTCACAAACAAATCTCCATATGTATAGAGCCTCTCATAAAAGATCAAATTAAAGAATTCTGCAAAACAACAACACACAACTTAACACCAATCCTTAATCACCATACTCAATTTCATCAAGAAGATTCATGAGATCAAATTGGCTCAGGTTCATAAACGAATCATCGTCTGCAAATCCATCCAAGGGGCCGTTTTGTGCTTGACTGTGACTGTTAACTTCTTCATCTGAAAATATAGGCAGAGAAAATTCAGCACTCCTTGGCCCAACAGGAACTGAATCTAGATCACCAAAACCATAATTAGTTGCCTGATTATCACCAAAACCATAATTAGGTGCCTGATTATCACCAAAACAATAATTAGTTGCCTGATTATGGCCAGAGTTACTAACTGGTACAGTTAGTGGTGGAGCGTTTTGTAATTTAGCCTTGATGTTGTTTATGGTCATGCAAGAAATGCTGGTTGAATTAAGGGTCGGTTGCCTCGAGAGGCTACTCGGTTGAAGAAAAGATGCAACATTAGCATACTCATTATATCTTTTGCTAGCAAAGCTTTCTAGTTTCTCTATCATCTTTAGTCTTTCTTTATACTTCTGAAAGTATACAATTAGATAATAAATTTCCATCATAAACACAAGTAGAATTTAAAAGAGAGCAAAATAAAAGAAAAAACCCGAGAGAAAAGAAATGTATAAGAACATGTGTAGAAGTACCTGTAGGTGACTTGCAACTTGAAGACGTGTGAGACCTGCCGTTTTCATGTGCTTTAGAATTGCGCTTGAATGAGCTTCTACCGATAGAAAACATGATAAATACAACAAAAATGAAATATTAATCAATGTAGCAAGTGGATTAAAGTGCTTCTAGTATTAAAAAATTGTTAAAAGATAGATTTGCCTTCCTAGTTTGATTTTAGTATCGGAAAATTATATTAAATAACTAGCAAGACGCCAGAAGAAATAAACACCAAACGTGTGATAAGATATAACGCCTTAAATCCTAGTTTGATCTATCCGAAATGTTAGTTAGATAAATATATACAACATCATGTGTGGGTAGATGTACGTTACTTTCTTTTCCGAGTGCATTGAATGCTTCCAAAAACTTGTCGTGAAGTTCTTCCGACCAAATAAAGCGTGTTTTGATTACTCGTTTCTTTTTACGTTGTTTATCATCCACAATTGCCTGCTTTCCTTTATCTTCTTTTCCCGTTGTACCACTACTAATGTTTTCCTCTAAAGTGATCCCATCAACATGTTCTTGATCATCATCGTCATTGTCGCAAAATAAGTCGTCATAGTCTACTGGCTTATAAATGGCTCCATTATCTTGAGAATGAATATCTAGGCGTTCGTTTTCTTGAAACGCAATCCTCTTTCGGCATATATGTTTCCAAATATCACAAATGTCGCTTAGATGACATGGCTTTGGTAGACACAAAACTGCCTCATTTTCTAGAGATTCCTCTACGATTCGCAAGCAAATATCAACCGAAGCCATCACTGTCATAAAAGAACTTTTAATCTTAGTAAAAAGGATGTGGATTAATATAAGTGTGCGTATTTGCTAATTATTATCTTACTAACTATAGAGAGATGTGGTTTATGCTTCCAAACTTGATGCAGAAAATTAACTAAGTCCGCCGTTTCACATATGTCAGCATCAATCAACACACAATCATATGTAAGCCCACTCAGTATCATTGACAGTCCGGTAGAAGCTTCGCCTGTGGATGTAACTGTACATTTTACGTGAAAAAATCAATCAACAACCTAATCAATACATTACATAATACAAACATCTTAAACTATATAGAGTGTTTACTAATTATCAAAATAAGTTTTGTATTCGAGAATCTTAAACTTATAAAAAGGAAAACGTTACTTGTATGTCTTCAAGAATATTTTGAATGCGCGCTCGTGTCTTAAAATCTATTAAGAGATGGAAATATCAACGGACGTCGCAAAAATGAATTCCTATAAGTTCATTTTCGCAATATTTGTTGATCATCTCACTAGCTTTTTCACGTACGTACAAACTACAGTATTTATGTCGTAAAAAAAAAGTTTCTATGCCAATTAAAGATCCGACTATTTCTCTTGATAATATTAGTTGACGGAGACTAATCTCTTACGGTTTAAGTTATATCGAAAGATAATAGTATAGTTGCAAAAAGATAAATACACACAACGCTATCTCTCTTAAACAGAAAACAATATTAGTTTCAAACATAATCTAACTCATATGTAATATAGTCTTAATCTCTAACAAATAATAAAAAGGCAAACGGAGGCATGTCGTTAAGACTCTTTTAAATATACGCACACTCGCTCTTATAAAATACTATATCTAAAGAACCGACCGCGAAAAGTAATTTCTATAATTTCATTTTCGCAATTTTATGTCCGTACCTTTTCTCTAAACTCTATTCTTGATGAAATTAGTACACACCAACTTTAAGGCATATATTTATCTTGATTCAGATCGATATATGCTCGATCTGTATTCATTCAAATTATCTAGAACTCTCTCTTTTATTAGTGTTTTGGTCAAATCAAGCTTATAGCTACCTAATGTGAATCCATGATGAAAACTTCTCTGCCATTCTAGAAAAAACTATAATATAAAAAATGAGATTATTGAAAAAGAGAGATGAATTAAAGTACCTCGATAAGAATTCTGTTTAAGTATGTATGCATGATATTCGAGTGAAGTTATGTCAGGTTCTACCAACAACACTCGCAGACCAGAAAATCTTTTTGGGATAATTGCGACTGCTGCTGAGCTACTGGGCATGTTAATTTTTTATTGTTCATTCTATTAATTTGAACTTAATTATGTATTTATAAAATTGGGGCAATGCATCTAAATGTAATCAATTATTTTCTTGTCAAGGTTATTCATATTTTTCCTTTTTGAATGAGGTAGAAAATCAGAGTGATTTCCAAATCAAAATTGAGAGAAAAAAATTAAATTCCACACAAACAAAAATGGAATTTAATTCATTGTAATAATTAAATTTTCTCAACGCTTGGGCTTGAATTACAAAGATAACTCATTGCAATATTTCATAAGAAGTTAGATGTGCAAAAAAAAAAAATCCTTCTCTCGATACGTACAACAGATGTCAAATGCAAGCGTTTACCCATCTACGATAATATATCGACAACTTGGAAGACATTTAGTTACATTTAAGCGGATTCCAAGTACAAAAAAAAAAGAAATAAAATCCTTCCAAGCAAGGTAAATATTTTAAGCAATTATTTTGAACGGCATTATATGTAACGAACATGTATCAACAAATTTGCCAAATTCAATGTTATCTGGGGTTCTGTCTTCCATGAAAGTTAAATTTGCGAAATTCAATGTTATCTGGGGTTAAGATGAAATAGATAAATTCGCTGCTAGATCGGGTACGGATAAAAAAGGAGCGTTTTCCCCTTTGCAACTTAATTAAATATTTTGAGGGCGTAACATTCTCTAATATCACGCTATTTGGAAACGACATAACTTATGATTGTTTTTTGTTAATAGTTATAATACCAATAAGGTTTTTATGCATGATCATATCTTGTACTTCTTCTATCCATACACGATTCATGGAGCATGTAATCATGTTGTCTCTAGCTCTGTGATTGATATGTTTGATGATTAATAATAATCAGCGTTTTAAAAAGATTATCAAGGCATATCAAGTATAAAAAGACGTTATCTAAATCTAATCGCGAGTCTCTTGAAGGATCCAAAGTATAACGCAGTAAAACAACGTACAACTGAATCAAAACATAATTTTCATGTCCAAATTAAAGTATTTGAATATGAGTCGGAAAAACAACCGAGTTTTAATTCATGGATGTCTCAACATCACAACAAATTTATAGTTCCGGAAATGAAAAGCAAAGCTAATAATAATACCGAATTAATGGGATTAATTTGGCCAATTAAACAACTATTCGTTACATTATTGAAATTACATAATTAAAATCTTCAAAATCAATCATTTGATGAAGCTGGAAGGTCAGCAGCACCGGTTGCCCATGTCTCTATTGCAATTCCAAAGCGATCATACAGTTCAAGGACTTCGATCACACTGTCACCACCACTGCTACCTCCCCGAAAACTTTGCATGATCAAATTCGGTCGATAAGTTATTGATATTTGTCCCAATATTGTAATGTGAATATTCCACAGTCGCACCAACACCTGAACGTGCCATTGTTTCTCCAAAAGTGTCATCACTTGTTAGCAGTAGTAGCAATACGTTTACAAAACTACTAGCATTAATTACTTCTATATTGTATTGTGATTCGGTTAGTGTACCAACACCGGCAGGTGCAACTGCTTCATCAAAACCGTATTGTGAGAAATTTCCACTTGTTGTAAGTGCTTGCGGTTCATTTACAAAATTATTGGCATATGTTCTTATATTAAATTGTGATTCTATAGTTGCACCAACACTGGTAAATGTCATAGCTACTCCAAAATCGTTCGCCGCGAAATTTTCGCTTGTTAGCGATGGTTGCATTTGGTTTCCAAAATTATTAGTTGCACCAACACCGGGAAATGCCATTGCTTCTCCAAAACCGTTTTTCTGGAAATTTTCGCTTGTTAGCAATGGTTGCATTTGATTTCCATAATAATTAGTTACACCAACACCGGGAAATGCCATTCCTTCTCCAAAATCATTTTGCGGGAATTTTCATTTGTCAGCAATGATTGCATTTGGTTCCAAAATTATACGCATTTAGTCTTATATTGTATTGTGATTCTAGAGTTACACCCACATCGGGATTTTCCATTGCTTCTCCAAAACCGTTTTGCGAGAAATATTCACTTGTTAGCGACGGTAGTATTTGGTTTTCAAAATTATTGGCATCCGTTCCCATATTGTATTGTGATTTCATATTTACACCAACACCGAGAAATTCCTTTGCTTCTCCAAAAACGTTATGTGAGAATTTCTCACTAGTTTGATCAAGTGGTTGCGTTTCGTTTCCAAAATTATTGGCATTTGTCATTATATTGTATCGCGGATCCATTGTTGCGCCAAAATTCCGAGGTACCATTAATTGATGCTTCTCCAAGATCTTGATACAAGAAAACTTGACTTCTTACTGATGGTTGCATTTCGTTTCCCGAATCATAATTTGGCATTTGAACCTGGTTGCCTTGGCCAATACCACTATGGGGGTTTTCAGCTAACCTAAAACCACTGCTCATAAATTTCCCATTTATTAGAGGCAGTAATTGATCTCCAAAAATGGAGTTATTAATTGTTCTGGTGCTTATTTGTAGTAAAGGTACCGATGGAGCTCCTTGCAATTCGGAGACTATTTGATTGAATTTTTTATGCATCATTAAAAGTGATTAATAGCCCAGAACTTTTGTAATCGTGTTGCATTGACGCTCCTAAAACGGATTCCATCCTATTGTTTTGTTTTTCTTGGTAAATCTGAATGCATACAAGATTGAACAGTCCATCATATATAAGCCATATTAAACTAGAAAATGTAATCATAAACTAAAACGAGATTATATACAGAAAAATATATTTAGGATCCTAACTCTAGCAAGAAGCTAGTGGAGGATATTACAAGTTACATGAATTCAACAACGTCAATCAATCCACTTAATATTAAGATTTTTGTTTCTATTAGTGGATCCAAGAAAACGTACGTATATAATATAAATCCATGTGTATACACAACACACGCGCACACACGACCTTAAACTAAAAAAATCCTCGAGTCTTATTATAACGAGATAACGTGTGAGTCAACGCACATTCATGTGCTTTAGAATTTCATTTAGATAAGGTTCTACCACAAAAATAGAATGAGAATTAAACAAAAAAAAATTATGAAACGCCGATGAATGTTACAACTAGTTTGAAATATATACTAAAGTTAGATTATATGTATAAGAGTAGATGCAGAGTACGTACTTTCCGTGCCTAGTACAATCAATGCTTCCAAAAACTTGGCATCAAGCTCAGGTGTACAATTAAAGCGTCGTTTGAACTTTCCTTTATTAGTGTCGTTTATAGAAGGCTCATCGTGGTCGCTAGATATTTCCGTATAGGTTCTTGGCTTATTCATGGCACCATACTCGCGTGACTTGATGTTTAGCCACTGGTTTGTATCATTTATTGATGATATGTTATCATTGATCATTGTGGTGTTGAAAATTGGCAATTGATTAACCATATATCAACCCTGTGGACAATATTTCCTTGAGGTGATTTTTCGTTTGCGGCATCTTCTTCCAATTGTAATTTATTTTTGCAACATGTTTCAAAATATTGCATATGTTGCTAAATCCACATGGTTTTAGAAGAAACCAAATTGCCTCACATCCTTAAGCTGCTCTAGCAAGATACTATATATATATGGTGTAAAAAACAATTTAGAAAAGATATCTTAATTAATCTCATTCAAATAGATTCGGACCAACATTCATGTGCGAACTTGCTAAATACGCTCAACATTTAAATCTTACATACCTATTATTGATAATCGTTCATGATGCTTTAAAATTATACGAAGAAAATCCACCATATTTACTTCACAATTTTCAGCATCGACAACGACACATTCGTATCTATCTCCATTTAATATCATTGATACTCTCGATTCAGATATATACTCCTACTGATGCCTTTGTTGTTGGTGTAACTTTACAAAATACAAGAAAAAGGAACAAAATATGCTCTCGATTTAGATATATGCTCGATCTGGATTCATAGAAATTATTTATTTGGAACATTTTTGTTTTGTTTGTGTTTTGGTCAAATCAAGCTTAAAACCTATGTCAATCCATGATAAATAAAAAATGAGATTCTTGTAAAAGGGAGATTAATTAAAGTACCTCGATAAGAATTCTGTGTACTTATGTATGCATGATAGTGAAATTTTGTCAGGTTCCACCAACAACACTCGCAGACCACTAAATCTTTTTGGGATAACTGTGACTGTTTCCATTTCAATCGGAAGAAATTCAGGCACAAAATGAAGAAATCGATGAGGCCCATGAAATGGGTAATTTAGGGATGATAATTATATAGTGGCGGCTTAATACTTTGGGGGCAAGAGAAAATTTTTGGGATTCCAAAACTTGAGGAATCTGAGTGTCGGTCCAGATTGATTGTTTTTTAATTCTTTTAATTATGGTATTTCATATTTGTCCAACTAAATAGCGATAGGACGTGTCAATTACAAATAGTATGTTCAGTTGTTATACTAAAGCAAAAATGTTTTTTCTTCAAGTGCTTTAGAAAAAATGGGCATGTTCAATTTTTATTCACTAGTTGTAACACCCAAAATTTTGGAAAATTTAAAAAATTTTAAATACAAGATTTAAATAAAACTGTCTGATAAATAAATCTCAGATATGAATATTTAACATTTAAAACGTAATTATTGCGGAAAAAGTTTTAAATGAAATTTAAGTTTAAAATAATAAATGTTGTTCCACATCAACTCTTGAAAATACAGTGGTCAACCGTCCACCTTCTCTTTTCCTTTGCTAGTACCTGAAACAGTGGGGGAAAGTTTGGGTCAGCTGGGAAGCTGAGTGAATAATCTCAAAATGCATACAATTATAACATACAACATATGAGGACACATTGGTGTACTCCTACTCAGAATCTACTCAATTAATTACTCAGATTTATTTCTCGGATTTTATTACTCATATTTTATTTCCCGGATTTTATTACTCAGATTTTAATTTATATAGCGCACTTGTGTGATTCGGGTCGATCGCCCCTCCTCACACCTCAGATAGGCTTAAGCCAAAACTCAGACGGGAGTGATCCCAAAAACTCAGACGGGAGGTGATCCCAAAATGGCATATAGCCAAAACTCAGATGTGTGTTTATTATGTTTTTATCTCTTTAACATAATTATCTCAGATGCCCTAGCAGATAATAGCACAGAATGACTCTGCGCCGAGCTCAGATACCCCGACACAATGTCTCAGATCAATAATAAATAAACAGATGCTCAGACACTCAGATAACAGATCAAACTCAGATAACAAGTATGGTTCAAATATTATAACACATAAGTCATGCATGTATAACGTTAAAACTGAATACACGGTGAGAATACTCACCTCGATAAGCTAGCCTCCATATTAATCCATGAATGGATTACACACTTCCTCAATGCAATTTAGAGCCCTACGACGATTACATAAAACATATATCACAATTTTGACATCAACAACATAAACTCAGTTTCTGAATTTCCCGACACAGCTCATTTAACTAGTCGTATCTCCCAAACCGTAAAACCCACGGACTCCCATTTTACCCTTTCGGAAACTAGACTCCGAACCCGATAATTAACTGTGAGACGAGCCATCTCTAATTCAGACCCTAATGGTGTCGAAAATAGCCGACAACACAGAACAGTGGCACATCGACATATCACTGCGACAGTCCACGATATTTCCCTTAACTTTTAACCCGTAAGTCCGTCTAACGAGTGTTCAGTCAATTCGGAAAGCTAACTAAGTGGGCTACAAATCTATGTGAGACGACGATCCCCTAAAACAGATTCTAAGACCCTCAAAAACAGCCATCAATATAACGTTTCGAAATTGCCAGCAACTAAAAATGATTTTTAAAATAATAATAACGATAAAACCCGACACCGTCATCCGGAAGCCTACCGAGGCATCCCGAGAGCAAGGTTTTCTGGGTTCTTCAAGCATGGCTCGGGATTGGCACAAGGACACGAAAATAATACAAGAAGAGATGGAGATAATACCCTTACGAACCAATCCGATATAATGAACACCCGATTAATCGAAACACCAAACGGTTGCTTGATCCTTGCTTTCACTTCGATTGATCAGCTGGAAGGATTAAGATATGGCTGCTCCTTAGTTCACACAAGAAGACCCCCAATGAATTAAATTTCACCTGCTTGCCGTCGACCATGCGTCGTGGCTGAAATCTCAACCACTACTTGTTTTCTTTTCTTTCTTTTCCATGCGTCATGGCTGCTGACCACTTGTTTTTGTTTTGGTAGTTCCCCTCTCATGGATGTCGGTTCCTGCGCACAGCCCTCACACGAAATCTCCTCCAATTTTGCTTATGCTGCCGATAGTTACAAAGGAAAGAAAAAGGAAGAGAAAACCCTACATGCCCTATTTTAATTACCCTTAATGACTTCCCTCTCCAAGCCCCAATTGATCAGCCCCTTTGTGGGCCTACTCGGCTCGACCCGGCCAAAATACAACACACCCAACTCTCGAAATATAAAACCGGGTTTACCCCGACCCACTCACATGAATTAAACCCTCTAATAAATTATTAAGCGTCTAAAACGTCTAATTTAATTGACTACCTAGTGTAATTTTAATTATAATATCTAATAAAAACGTACCGTGTCCAAATAATACGAACGGTCGTCATCCAAATAATATGGAATTAATTATAAATAATAAAATGTGATTAAAATAATATTATTTATTTAATACAAATTTTAGGGCGTTACACTAGTACTAAAAAGGCTTGATAGTGCGGCGACAAAATTATATTTATTGCGCTTTAAAGAAAAACCCGCATCAAGAAGCCAAATTCGCAAGAAAAAAAATCGCAGCAAAACAAAAAGTTGTTGGTGCGGTTGTAGTCTACCCGCATCCAATAATCACGTGTTTATTTAAACTTATTTATTTGTATTTTTATATAATTGGGGCAACGTATGTAAAGGTTACCCATTATTTTTTTGTTAACCTTATTCATACTTCTTCTTTTTTA
>CAWKYE010000023.1:30000-32500 GCA_963853835.1 Calendula officinalis | reverse complement strand
AATGGCCTTTTCGTGGATGCAAATCTCATTTTACGAAATTGACAAGACCATTTGGTAAGACCATCCTCTATTAGACATTCAATTTAAAAAATTTTTAAATATATAGCTATATTGGTCGTGTTTTGGTTGGTCAAATGTGCTAAAAAGGTCAAAATAAGTATAAAATGTCAAATTTGAAGCTCGAGGAGGCCGATTTTAATTTTTTTTTTGCCCAAACCGCCTTCGGCAGTTTGCAGCTGCGTAGATCTCGAAAAATTATCAAACTTTAAAAAAAACGGTGACTAAATCCGATGCCCGAGAAGAAAGTTATGCCCATTCAAAGTTTTAGAAAACACAAACGCATTTTTTTAGTACTTTCCATTCTTATATATTGGTGTCTACTTCCTTATGTTTATTCGCTGATCGTTTTGGCAGATTTCTGTTCATGGGTTGTCGTTGAACTTCATCCATCTTCGTTCAGATAGGAAACCCTGATCGCCGCCCCCTCGGTAATTGGAATTACGGTCGGTGAGTTTTGGGCGTTCCCGTAAGGGTTGTTGGCAGAATTGTTTTCTGCTGAACGCAGCCTGTTTTCGTTCAAGGACCCTCTTTCGGGAAGATTTTGGGCAAACGGTCCCCTGGACAAGTTAGACCTCGGAGTTAGCTAACCGTCGCCGCTGACCCCTCGTTAATTCAAATCACGGTCAGTGAGTTAGGGTCGTTTTCGTAAACTGTCGCAGTACTGAAAGACTGCTCGGTTGTCTTCTTGTTAAGGGCTGTTTTCGGAACTCTTCGGTCAGAATCTTGTTTCTGTTGTAAATGAATATTGTATTTCTGAGAGTTGTTGATGGGTCGTAAAAATTTGGAGTCATAAATGTTTACGGATTAAAAGTTATGCTATTAATTTTTCAATAAAAGTAATTTTTCTTATTTTTCATATCTTACATTTTGTTTCTTCTTAACTTAGAGCCTCATCAAGTGTACAAGCCAAGCCTTACGAAACCATCAAACTACACATGGAAGTGTTTTCTTTTTCTTTTCTAACTCTTGGAAGTATAATGTCTAAGTACAATTAACGCCTATTGTACGTACTATAATAAGTTTTAGGAAGAAGAAAATAAAGCTGGAATTATTCAGCTCGATCATCATCATCTAAACCTGGAAATTCAACTCAACCAGCTCTAGACATTTCAGAAAGATTAGTTCCAATTGAAGTCCTCTCTCCTGATGTAAGATCATATGTACAACAAGACTCATCTGCTAAGAGCCTTCTTCTTCTTAAAATGCTCCTCAGAAGGATTAAAGCATCTTGCAATCCATGTGTATGGTAATGCTTTCTATCAACTAAAGAACCTAAAAACGTTAGGGTAGCCTTAGAAAGCTCCAGTTCAATTCAAGCGATGTAGGAAGAACACAACCAATTCGAGATTAACAAATTATGACAGTTGGTTCCTCTGCAACAACTGATACTGCTCCTGCTTAAGAAAGAACCACTGCTAAACTCAAGTATCAATGGACTGATACTGACCACATATACATCTTTTTCTATTCTTGCAACAAGGACATGTTGTCCCTTTTCATTATAGATGATGCCTGCAACATTTTTGAATCTGGCTTCTTTATCATCATCATAGATCTGACCGATACTGAGGAAATTGTGCATAAGACCCTCCACATAATTGTAAACAGCCACACAAATTGAATCTTAAGGCTATATTGACGTGCAATCTTCATAATAATAAGATATAATTGGAACTACATTGATACAATATGATGTAGTATGTAGCTAAGCATCTTAATCAAAATTCAGAAAAATTATAAAGGATGAATAAACGAGTGGAGATTGAGAGATGTACGAAGGAGTATAGAATTCAACAACGAAAAATTGATGCTTCCAACTATGAGCAAAGTGCTGATAACGTATTGTAATACGAAATAGCCAAACTCTAAGATTTCATTCCAACGATCATGTTCATATATTTGGTGTGTACAAAGTGTAAGTGACAACCCCTTTATATAGGGAGAAGGTTGCACTCAAAGAGTTAAGAAATGAATACACTTAAATATAGGGCAACCAAAGAGACAAGTGAGTTACAATAATTGTGACATAGTTGCATTGATTTCATTAACACCGTGATGTTACGGGATTCACGTTTTCTGTGTGACAATTTTCCTCCGTACATACAATCTTATCCTTGAGAGAAATAACCATCTCAGTTTGAGGCGCCACAAAGATTGATCTACTTGCCTTTACCCATTGGGTCTTAAACCAGAATTTAGAGTTTGGTCCAATTGCTGCATCTAATCTATAATCTATATCTATAATCTATAATACCTATAAATCATTTAGGCCTTCCTCTAATGGAAGGTCTTAATTTTTCAACTTACCCAAAATATTAAAACGCAACATCCGGGATTTGAACCCACAACCTCTCACCCAATGCTCCAAACGATCCACCACTGAGCTAGGGGAGATTATTGGTTCAATATCAACTCCCCTTAATCTTAAACACACACTAAA